>CATQIS010000036.1:0-93966 GCA_958296335.1 Urtica urens | reverse complement strand
TAAGTTTAACTTGTTAAAAACATACATGAACTTGTAAAAAACGTACTTTAACTTGTCACAAATGTGGTTTAACTTGTAAAAAATGTACTTTAACTTGTAAAAACGTACTTAAACTTGAAAAAAACGTAGTTTAACTTGTAAAAAACGTACTTTAACTTGTTAAAACGTAACTTTAACTTGTAAAAAATGTGAATATATTTAACAATTAAACAATATTAATTATAATACACATCCTATGTGGCGGAAAATTATAATTAGATCTAATATATTAAAACTAATTTTAATATATTTAACAACCTAAGGCATTAAAATTTATTAAGTAATTATAAACAATTTATAATTCACAAGCTCAATCAAATAATAATAAATTATATAACATTTATATAATTATTTAATTGAGAAAGACTTACGTAAATAGTTGTAAACAACTATGACGTTGCTAGCTAACTCCGGAATGCCACGTCACGCCCAAATCCCGAGAAAAGGCTCGTCGGAATGCTCAGCAGCGTCCTCGCCGGAATGGAAGCTGTCGCCGGATTGCACAGCCCCTGGAAGCCTCGCCGGACTGGGATTTCTCGCCTGACAGGGAGCCTGCCGGAATGGGTGACCTCGCCGGACTGGGAGCCTCGCCGGACTGGAGATCACTGGGACCCCTCGCCTGATGACCTCGCCGGATTGCCCTCGTCGGAATGCCCTCGCCGGAATGCCCTCGCCGGATTGGATCTCCTCGCCTGACAGACAGACTCGCCGGATTGGATCTGCCTCGCCGGATTGCCTCTGTCTCGCCGGATAGGATCCGCCTGACTGGTAGCCCTCGCCGGATTGGATCTGGGTCGCCGGAATGGGCTCCTGGGGGCTGGGAGGTCGCCGGAATGCACAGAAAACGACCTAGGGTGTTTTGTGATGGCTGAAACCTTTTTAAAACAATTTTAAAAATTCCAAAACAGTTTTCTAAATTATTCAAACACCACAAGTGATGAATCAACAATATTACACAAGGAAAATATTGAGATCAAGAGTGTGGGCTCTCAAGAACAATTAGGAATCAAAGATGAAAAAGGGAAAAACAATTTTTCTCTCTTTGTTTGGGGTTTTGGCCGAGAATTGCACAAGGGGAAAGGGAGAGAGAGTTGCCGAAAATCTCTTAGGGTTAGGCTTAGGTGATTAGGGTTTTCTTAGCTTATTTATACAGGTTATAAATGGGCTTAAGCTGGGTCAAACCCATGACCCTATTCACTTAAGGAATCCGGCCAAACACTCTCTCCTAACTCGTCCATGTCTTTGATTTTTGTTCCTAAATTTATTTGATTTAATTTCTAAAATTAATTAAGAACTCTCATTATTATTTAATGACACTTCATTAAATACATTTCGTAGTTATCAAATAAGTACGAATTGAGAAACAATTTGTTTTCTTCTTTTAACATATTTAATCACTCGAGAATGTCATCATCAATATGATGTTATCTTGTGATTCAATAAACAAAATAAATAACTATTTATTTATCGAGCTTCAAGAAAACAACTTTCCCAATATAAATCACTATTTATATTTAATGAGTAAATCAACTTTTCAAGTTCTTTTAATCTCTTCCAAGTGTCTATCATTGAGACCTCATGGACCCACATGAACGAAGCTTTAGAATAAAGTACGGACACAAAAGTTCACAAACTTTTTCCGACTTTTAATTCTTAATATTGATCGATTCCACTAAAGGACCAATATTGATAATCTCTCTGTTCATGTGCGTATTTTTTATGTTTGATATGAAGAAACAATTTCTCATACGATCCACGGAGTATATTACGATGTTACCCTTCATGTGTATCAGTAACTGAGAGGAATGTAAATTACTGTTTTACCCCTCGAGTTATTGTTTCACTAACTCCTTTGTTATTTGTGAATGAGAAAAACATAGAGTGAGATGTCTGTACATGTCACATGTTTTAATCAAAGAATGAACTCATTCAATGAATACCTGGCCAGGTTTATTCATTCACACTCTCATAACAAAGCATAGTGTGATACTAATGCATTTGCATTGTTGTTACATGAATTCCATATCTGTGAATCATGTAACTCAACATTGCATCCTTGTGACACCAACAGTCGGGTCAGATGCAACTAAAAATTAGTCATTGCCCATTGACGAATCAAATGTCACAAAGTGCAATGTCAATTACATATTCACTTCAGGATTAAGGTAAGTATCATAATACTCATTTAGTTGTGAACTTGAAGTTTCGAGTGTGTAAACAGTTTTGTCTCGAGCTTCTAAGTGTCACTGGTCTTGTTCAGTATCTTCTATAAAATACTCAGTATGAATCATAGAGTCACAACTCTCTATATCACAAGATGAGATATCATGATTCATGCTAACAATCAATAATAAGATACGATTGCTCTATCGATCTTTAGATTGCGAACAAATGGTTTCAAACTTGTCATAAGGGGTTATCTTGTCAAGTCTGTACTTAACACCCTTTTCGTTGATGACAGTTTCAGAGCATAGCTTAAACATAACTAAACACAGTCTTATAAAGAATGATCATTTATTAATATCAATGTTTCAACAAAATATAAATACATAAAGTATCTTAATGTCTAATATCTCCTTTGTGGGCACCAATCCCAACAAAAAACCTACTTTAACTTGTCAAAATGAAACTTTAACTTGTAAAAAACCTACTTTAACTTGTCAAAACGTAACTTTAACTTGTCAATCTGTAAGTTTAACTTGTTAAAAACATACATGAACTTGTAAAAACGTACTTTAACGTGTCAAAAAAGTGGTTTAACTTGTAACAAATGTACTTTAACTTGTAAAATCGTACTTAAACTTGTAAAAAACGTACTTTAACTTGTAAAAAACGTGCTTTAATTTGTAAAAAATGTACTTTAACTTGTTAAAACGTAACTTTAACTTGTCAAAACGTAAGTTTAACTTGTTAAAAACGTAATTTAACTTGTCAAAACGTAACTTTAACTTATAAAAAACGTACTTTAACTTGTCAAAATGTAACTTCAATGTGTCAAAACGTAACTTTAAGTTGTTAAAACGTAACTTTAACTTGTAAAAAACGTACTTCAACTTGTAAAAAATGTAGTTCAACTTGTAAAAAACGTACTGTAACTTGTAAAAAATATATTTTAAGGTGTCAAAATGTAACTTTAACTTGTCAAAACGTAATTTTAACTTGTTAAAAGCGTACTTTAACTTGTAAAAAACGTATTTTAACTTGTAAAAAACGTACTTTAACATGTCAAAACGTAACTTTAACTTGTAAAAAACCTACTTTAACTTGTCAAAACGTAACTTTAACTTGAAAAAAACCTACTTTAACTTGTCAAAACGTAACTTTAACTTGTTAAAACGTACTTTAACATGTAAAAAACGTACTTTAATTTCTAAAAGACGCACTTTAACTTGTCAAAACGTACCTTTAACTTGTACAAAACCTACATTAACTTGTCAAAACGTAACTTTAAACAATTAAAAACGTACTTTAACTTGTAAAAAAACTACTTTAACTTGTAAAAAACGTACTTTCTCTTGTCAAAACGTAACTTTAACATTTAAAAAACCTACTTTTAACTTGTCAAAATGTAACTTTAACTTTTAAAAAACCTACTTTAACATGTCAAAACGTAACTTTAACTTGTCAAAACGTATGTTTAACTTGTTAAAAACATATATTAACTAGTAAAAAACATACTTTCACTTGTCAAAAATGTGGTTTAACTTGTAACAAATGTACTTTAACTTGTAAAAACGTACTTGAACTTGTAAAAAACGTACTTTAACTTGTCAAACCATAACTTGAATTTGTCAAAACGTAATTTTAACTTGTTAAAAACGTAATTTAACTTGTCAAAACGTAACTTTAATTTCTAAAAAGTGTACTTTAACATGTCAAAATGTAATTTTAATGTGTCAAAACGTAACTTTAACTTGTAAAAAACGTACTCCAACTTAGAAAAAAACGTACTTCAACTAGTAAAACACTTGCTTTAACTTGTAAAAAACGTACTTCAACTTGTAAAAAACGTACTGTAACTTGTAAAAAATGTATTTTAAGGTGTCAAAATGTAACTTTAACTTGTCAAAACGTAACTTTAACTTGTTAAAAACGTACTTTAACTTGTAAAAAACGTACTTTAACTTCTAAAAAATGTAGTTTAACTTGTCAAAACGTAACTTTAACTTGTAAAAAACCTACTTTAACATGTCAAAACGTAACTTTAACTTGTCAAAACGTAAGTTTAAATTGTTAAAAACATACATTAACTTGTAATAAATGGACTTTAACTTGTAAAAAATGAACTTTAACTAGTAAAAAACATACTTTAACTTGTCAAAACGTTACCTTAACATGTCAAAACGTAAGTTTAACTTGTTAAAAACATACATTAACTTGTAAAAAACGTACTTTAACTTGTCAAAAATGTAGTTTAACTTGTAACAAATGTACTTTAACTTGTAACACGTATTTCAACTTGTAAAAATGTAACTTTAACTTGTCAAAATGTAACTTTAATGTGTAAAAATTGTACTTTAACCTGTCAAAATGTAATTTTAATGTGTCAAAGCGTAACTTTAAGTTGTTAAAACGTAAATTTAACTGGTATAAAATGTACTTTAACTTGTCAAAACGTGAGTTTAACTTGTTAAAAACATACATTAACTTGTAAAAAAAACATACTTTAACTATTCAAAAATGTGGTTTAACTTGTAACAAATGTACTTTAACTTGTAAAAACGTACTTCAACTTGTAAAAAACGTACTTTAACTTGTAAAAAAGTATTTTATTGTGTCAAAATGTAACTTTAACTTGTCAAAACGTAACTTTAACTTGTTAAAAACGTACTTTAACTTGTAAAAAAAGTACTTTAACTTGTCAAAAATGTGGTTTAACTTGTAACAAATGTACTTTAACTTGTAAAAACGTATTTCAACTTGTAAAAAACGTACTTTAACTTGGAAAAAACCTACTTTAACTTCTCAAAACGTATCTTTAATTTGTCAAAACGTAAGTTTAACTTGTTAAAAACGTAATTTAACTTGTCAAAACGTAACTTTAACTTATAAAAAACGTACTTTAACTTGTCAAAATGTAATTTTAATGTGTCAAAACGTAACTTTAACTTGTCAAAACGTAACTTTAACTTGTTAAAAATGTACTTTAACATGTAAAAAACGTACTTTAATTTCTGAAAGACGTACTTTAACTTGTCAAAACGTAACTTTAACTTGAAAAAAACCTACTTTAACTTGTCAAAACGTAACTTTAACTTGTTAAAAATGTACTTTAACATGTAAAAAACGTACTTTAATTTCTGAAAGACGTACTTTAACTTGTCAAAACGTAACTTTAACTTGTAAAATACCTACATTAACTTGTAAAAACGTACTTCAACTTGTAAAAAACGTACTTTAACTGGTAAAAAATCTACTTTAACTTGTCAAAACCTAACTTTAATTTGTCAAAACATAAGTTTAACTTGTTAAAAACATAATTTCACTTGTCAAAATGTAACTTTAACTTGTAAAACACGTACTTTAACTTGTCAAAATGTAATTTTAATGTGTCAAAGAGTAACTTTAAGTTGTTAAAACGTAAATTTAACTAGTAAAAAATATACTTTAACTTGTAAAAAACGTAATTTAACTTGTCAGAACGTAACTTTAACTTGTCAAAATGCAATTTTAATGTGCCAAAAAGTAATTTAAAGTTGTTAAAACTTAATTTAACTTGTAAAAAACGTACTTCAACTTGTAAAAAACGTACTTCAACTTGTAAAACACTTGCTTTAACTCGTAAAAAACGTACTTTAACTTGTAAAAAACGTATTTTAACGTGTCAAAATGTAACTTTAACTTGTGAAAACGTAACTTTAACTTGTAAAAAAAGTACTTCAACTTGTAAAACACTTGCTTTAACTCGTAAAAAACGTACTTTAATTTGTAAAAAACGTACTTCAACTTGCAAAAAACCTACTTTAACTTGTCAAAACGTAACCTTAACATGTCAAAACGTAAGTTTAACTTGTTAAAATCATACATTAACTTGTAAAAAACGTACTTTAACTTGTCAAAAATGTGGTTTAACTTGTAACAATTGTACTTTAACTTGTAAAAAACCTACTTTATTTTGTCAAAACGTAAGTTTAACTTGTTAAAAATATAATTTAACTTGTCAAAATGTAACTTTAACTTGTAAAAATTGTACTTTAACCTGTAAAAATGTAATTTTAATGTGTCAAAGCGTAACTTTATGTAGTTAAAACGTAAATTTATATGGTAAATAATGTACTTTAACTTGTAAAAAACGTATTTCAACTTTAAAACACTTACTTTAACTTGTAAAAAACGTACTTCAACTTGTAAAAAACGTACTTTAACTTCAAAAAAGTATTTTAACGTGTCAAAATGTAACATTAACTTGTCAAAAACCTAATTTTAACTTGTAAAAAACGTACTTTAACTTGTAAAAACGTAAGTTTAACTTGTTAAAAACATACATTAAATTGTAACAAATGTACTTTAACTTGTAAAAACGTACTTCAACTTGTAAAACACGTACTTGAACTTGTAAAAAACGTAATTTAACGTGTAAAAAACGTACGTTAACTTGCAAAAAACCTAGTTTAACTTGTCAAAACGTAACCTTAACATGTCAAAACGTAAGTTTAACTTGTTAAAATCATACATTAACTTGTAACAAACGTACTTTAACTTGTCAAAAATGTGGTTTAACTTGTAACAAATGTACTTTAATTTGTAAAAAACCTACTTTAATTTGTCAAAACGTAAGTTTAACTTGTTAAAAATATAATTTAACTTGTCAAAATGTAACTTTAACTTGTAAAAATTGTACTTTAACCTGTCAAAATGTAATTTTAATGTGCCAAAGCGTAACTTTAGGTTGTTAAAACGTAAATTTATATGGTAAATAATGTACTTTAACTTATAAAAAACGTATTTCAACTTTAAACCACTTTCTTTAACTTGTAAAAAACGTACTTCAACTTGTAAAAAACGTACTTTAACTTTAAAAAAGTATTTTAACGTGTCAAAATGTAACTTTAACTTGTCAAAACCTAATTTTAACTTGTAAAAAACCTACATTAACTTGTCAAAACGTAACTTTAACTTGTCAAAACGTGAGTTTAACTTGTTAAAAGCATACATTAACTTGTAAAAAACATACTTTACCTTGCCAAAAATGTGGTTTAACTTATACAAAATGTACTTTAACTTGTAAAAAACATATTTCAACTTGTAAAACACTTACTTTAACTTGTAAAAACGTACTTCAACTTGTAAAAAACGTACTTTAACTTGTAAAAAAGTATTTTAACGTGTCAAAATGTAAGTTTAACTTGTCAAAACGTACCTTTAATTGTTAAAAACGTACTTTAACTTGTAAAAAATGTACTTTAACTTGTAAAAAAATATACTTTAACTTGTCAAAACGTACTTTTAACTTGTAAAAAACCTACTTTAACTTATCAAAACGTAACTTTAACTTGTGAAAACGTAAGTTTAACTTGTTAAAAATATACGTTAACTTGTTAAAAACATACGTTAACTTGTCAAAAATGTGGTTTAACTTGTAACAAATGTACTTTAACTTGTAAACACGTACTTCAACTTGTAAAACACGTACTTTAACTTGTAAAAAACCTACTTTAACTTGTCAAAACGTAACTTTAATTTGTCAAAACGTAAGTTTAACTTGTTAAAAACATAATTTAACTTGTCAAAAAATATACTTTAACTTGTAAAAACGTACTTTGACTTGTCAAAATGTAATTTTAATGTGTCAAAGCGCAACTTTAAGTTGTTAAAATGTGGTTTGACTTGTAACAAATGTACTTTAACTTGTAAAAACGTACTTCAACTTCTAAAGAACGTACTTTGATTTGAAAAGTACCTACTTTAACTTGTCAAAAAGTAACTTTAATTTGACAAAACGTAAGTTCAACTTCTGAAAAACATAATTTAACTTGTCAAAATGTAACTTTAACTTGTAAAAATTGTACATTAACCTCTCAAAATGTAATTTTAATGTGTCAAAGCGTTACTTTAAGTTGTTAAAACGTAAATTTAATTCTTAAAAATGTACTTTAACTTGTAAAAAACGTATTTCAACTTGTAAAACACTTACTTTAACTTGTAAAAAACGTACTTAAACTTGTAAAAAACGTACTTTAACTTGTAAAAAAGTATTTTAACGTGTCAAAATGTAACTTTAACTTGTCAAAACGTAACTTTAACTTCTTAAAAACGTATTTTAACTAGTAAAAAACGTACTTTAACTTCTAAAAAACGTACTTATACTTGTCAAAACGTAACTTTAACTTGTAAAAAACCTACTTTAACTGGTCAAAACATAACTTTAACTTGTCAAAACATACATTAACTTGTCAAAAACGTACTTTAACTTGTCAAAAAGGTGGTTTAACTTGTAACAAATGTACTTTAACTTGTAAAAACGTACTTCAGCTTGTAAAAAACGTACTTTAACTTGTAAAAAACTTACTTTACCTTGTCAAAACGTAACCTTAACATGTCAAAACGTAAGTTTAACTTGTTAAAATCATACATTAACTTGTAAAAAACGTACTTTAACTTGTCAAAAATGTGGTTTAACTTGTAACAATTGTACTTTAACTTGTAAAAAACCTACTTTATTTTGTCAAAACGTATGTTTAACTTGTTAAAAATATAATTTAACTTGTCAAAATGTAACTTTAACTTGTAAAAATTGTACTTTAACCTGTAAAAATGTAATTTTCAATGTGTCAAAGCGTAACTTTATGTAGTTAAAACGTAAATTTATATGGTAAATAATGTACTTTAACTTGTAAAAAACGTATTTCAACTTTAAAACACTTACTTTAACTTGTAAAAAACGTACTTCAACTTGTAAAAAACGTACTTTAACTTCAAAAAAGTATTTTAACGTGTCAAAATGTAACATTAACTTGTCAAAAACCTAATTTTAACTTGTAAAAAACGTACTTTAACTTGTAAAAACGTAAGTTTAACTTGTTAAAAACATACATTAAATTGTAACAAATGTACTTTAACTTGTAAAAACGTACTTCAACTTGTAAAAAACGTACTTGAACTTGTAAAAAACGTAATTTAAGGTGTAAAAAACGTACGTTAACTTGCAAAAAACCTAGTTTAACTTGTCAAAACGTAACCTTAACATGTCAAAACGTAAGTTTAACTTGTTAAAATCATACATTAACTTGTAACAAACGTACTTTAACTTGTCAAAAATGTGGTTTAACCTGTAACAAATGTACTTTAATTTGTAAAAAACCTACTTTAATTTGTCAAAACGTAAGTTTAACTTGTTAAAAATATAATTTAACTTGTCAAAATGTAACTTTAACTTGTAAAAATTGTACTTTAACCTGTCAAAATGTAATTTTAATGTGCCAAAGCGTAACTTTAGGTTGTTAAAACGTAAATTTATATGGTAAATAATGTACTTTAACTTATAAAAAACGTATTTCAACTTTAAACCACTTTCTTTAACTTGTAAAAAACGTACTTCAACTTGTAAAAAACGTACTTTAACTTTAAAAAAGTATTTTAACGTGTCAAAATGTAACTTTAACTTGTCAAAACCTAATTTTAACTTGTAAAAAACCTACATTAACTTGTCAAAACGTAACTTTAACTTGTCAAAACGTGAGTTTAACTTGTTAAAAGCATACATTAACTTGTAAAAAACATACTTTACCTTGCCAAAAATGTGGTTTAACTTATACAAAATGTACTTTAACTTGTAAAAAACATATTTCAACTTGTAAAACACTTACTTTAACTTGTAAAAACGTACTTCAACTTGTAAAAAACGTACTTTAACTTGTAAAAAAGTATTTTAACGTGTCAAAATGTAAGTTTAACTTGTCAAAACGTACCTTTAATTGTTAAAAACGTACTTTAACTTGTAAAAAATGTACTTTAACTTGTAAAAAAATATACTTTAACTTGTCAAAACGTACTTTTAACTTGTAAAAAACCTACTTTAACTTATCAAAACGTAACTTTAACTTGTGAAAACGTAAGTTTAACTTGTTAAAAATATACGTTAACTTGTTAAAAACATACGTTAACTTGTCAAAAATGTGGTTTAACTTGTAACAAATGTACTTTAACTTGTAAACACGTACTTCAACTTGTAAAACACGTGCTTTAACTTGTAAAAAACCTACTTTAACTTGTCAAAACGTAACTTTAATTTGTCAAAACGTAAGTTTAACTTGTTAAAAACATAATTTAACTTGTCAAAAAATATACTTTAACTTGTAAAAACGTACTTTGACTTGTCAAAATGTAATTTTAATGTGTCAAAGCGCAACTTTAAGTTGTTAAAATGTGGTTTGACTTGTAACAAATGTACTTTAACTTGTAAAAACGTACTTCAACTTCTAAAGAACGTACTTTGATTTGAAAGTACCTACTTTAACTTGTCAAAAAGTAACTTTAATTTGACAAAACGTAAGTTCAACTTCTGAAAAACATAATTTAACTTGTCAAAATGTAACTTTAACTTGTAAAAATTGTACATTAACCTCTCAAAATGTAATTTTAATGTGTCAAAGCGTTACTTTAAGTTGTTAAAAACGTAAATTTAATTCTTAAAAATATACTTGAACTTGTAAAAAACGTACTTCAACTTGTAAAACACTTACTTTAACTTGTAAAAAACGTACTTCAACTTGTAAAAAACGTACTTTAACTTGTAAAAAATGTATTTTCACTTGTCAAAATGTAACTTTAACTTGTCAAAACGTAACTTTAACTTCTTAAAAACGTATTTTAACTAGTAAAAAACGTACTTTAACTTCTAAAAAACGTACTTTTACTTGTCAAAACGTAACTTTAACTTGTAAAAAACCTACTTTAACTGGTCAAAACATAACTTTAACTTGTCAAAACATACATTAACTTGTCAAAAACGTACTTTAACTTGTCAAAAAGGTGGTTTAACTTGTAACAAATGTACTTTAACTTGTAAAAACGTACTTCAGCTTGTAAAAAACGTACTTTAACTTGTAAAAAACTTACTTTACCTTGTCAAAACGTAACCTTAACATGTCAAAACGTAAGTTTAACTTGTTAAAATCATACATTAACTTGTAAAAAACGTACTTTAACTTGTCAAAAATATGGTTTAACTTGTAACAATTGTACTTTAACTTGTAAAAAACCTACTTTATTTTGTCAAAACGTATGTTTAACTTGTTAAAAATATAATTTAACTTGTCAAAATGTAACTTTAACTTGTAAAAATTGTACTTTAACCTGTAAAAATGTAATTTTAATGTGTCAAAGCGTAACTTTATGTAGTTAAAACGTAAATTTATATGGTAAATAATGTACTTTAACTTGTAAAAAACGTATTTCAACTTTAAAACACTTACTTTAACTTGTAAAAAACGTACTTCAACTTGTAAAAAACGTACTTTAACTTCAAAAAAGTATTTTAACGTGTCAAAATGTAACATTAACTTGTCAAAAACCTAATTTTAACTTGTAAAAAACGTACTTTAACTTGTAAAAACGTAAGTTTAACTTGTTAAAAACATACATTAAATTGTAACAAATGTACTTTAACTTGTAAAAACGTACTTCAACTTGTAAAAAACGTACTTGAACTTGTAAAAAACGTAATTTAAGGTGTAAAAAACGTACGTTAACTTGCAAAAAACCTAGTTTAACTTGTCAAAACGTAACCTTAACATGTCAAAACGTAAGTTTAACTTGTTAAAATCATACATTAACTTGTAACAAACGTACTTTAACTTGTCAAAAATGTGGTTTAACCTGTAACAAATGTACTTTAATTTGTAAAAAACCTACTTTAATTTGTCAAAACGTAAGTTTAACTTGTTAAAAATATAATTTAACTTGTCAAAATGTAACTTTAACTTGTAAAAATTGTACTTTAACCTGTCAAAATGTAATTTTAATGTGCCAAAGCGTAACTTTAGGTTGTTAAAACGTAAATTTATATGGTAAATAATGTACTTTAACTTATAAAAAACGTATTTCAACTTTAAACCACTTTCTTTAACTTGTAAAAAACGTACTTCAACTTGTAAAAAACGTACTTTAACTTTAAAAAAGTATTTTAACGTGTCAAAATGTAACTTTAACTTGTCAAAACCTAATTTTAACTTGTAAAAAACCTACATTAACTTGTCAAAACGTAACTTTAACTTGTCAAAACGTGAGCTTAACTTGTTAAAAGCATACATTAACTTGTAAAAAACATACTTTACCTTGTCAAAAATGTGGTTTAACTTATACAAAATGTACTTTAACTTGTAAAAAACGTATTTCAACTTGTAAAACACTTACTTTAACTTGTAAAAAACGTACTTCAACTTGTAAAAAACGTACTTTAACTTGTAAAAAAGTATTTTAACGTGTCAAAATGTAAGTTTAACTTGTCAAAACGTACCTTTAATTGTTAAAAACGTACTTTAACTTGTAAAAAAAGTACTTTAACTTGTAAAAAAATATACTTTAACTTGTCAAAACGTACTTTTAACTTGTAAAAAACCTACTTTAACTTATCAAAACGTAACTTTAACTTGTGAAAACGTAAGTTTAACTTGTTAAAAATATACGTTAACTTGTTAAAAACATACGTTAACTTGTCAAAAATGTGGTTTAACTTGTAACAAATGTACTTTAACTTGTAAAAACGTACTTCAGCTTGTAAAAAACGTACTTTAACTTGTAAAAAACTTACTTTACCTTGTCAAAACGTAACTTTAATTTGTCAAAACGTAAGTTTAACTTGTTAGAAACACACATTAACTTGTAAAAAACGTACTTTAACTTATCAAAAATGTGGTTTAACTTGTAACAAATGTACTTTAACTTGTAAAAAGGTACTTCAACTTGTAAAAAACGTACTTTAACTTGTCAAAATGTAATTTTAATGTGTCAAAACGTAACTTTTAAGTTGTTAAAACGTAACTTTAACTTGTAAAAATGTACTTTAACTTGTAAAGAAAGTACTTCAACTTGTAAAACACATACTTGAACTTTTAAAAAACGTACTTCAACTTGTAAAAAACATACATTAATTTAAAAAACGTATTTTAACGTGTCAAAATGTAACTTAAACTTGTCAAAACGTAACTTTAACTTGATAAAAACGTACTTTAACTTGTAAAAAACATACTTTAACTTGTAAAAAACGTACTTTAACTTGTAAAAAGCGTACTTTAACTTGTCAAAACGAAACTTTAACTTGTAAAAAACCTACTTTAACTTGTCAAAACGATACTTTAACTTGTAAAAAACCTACTTTAACTTGTCAAACCGTAACTTTAACTTGTCAAACAGTAAGTTTAACTTGTTAAAAACATACAGGAACTTGTAAAAAACATACTTTAACTTGTCAAAAATGTGGTTTAACTTATAAAAAATGTACTTTAACTTGTAAAAAACGTATTTCAACTTGTAAAACACTTACTTTAACTTGTAAAAAACGTACTTCAACTTGTAAAAAACGTACTTTAACTTGTAAAGAAGTATTTTAACGTGTCAAAATGTAAGTTTAACTTGTCAAAACGTACCTTTAACTTGTTAAAAACGTACTTTAACTTGTAAAAAAAGTACTTTAACTTGTAAAAAAATATACTTTAACTTGTCAAAACTTACTTTTAACTTGTAAAAAACCTACTTTAACTTATCAAAACGTAACTTTAACTTGTGAAAACGTAAGTTTAACTTGTTAAAAATATACGTTAACTTGTTAAAAACATACGTTAACTTGTCAAAAATGTGGTTTAACTTGTAACAAATGTACTTTAACTTGTAAACACGTACTTCGACTTGTAAAACACGTACTTTAACTTGTAAAAAACCTACTTTAACTTGTCAAAACGTAACTTTAATTTGTCAAAACGTAAGTTTAACTTGTTAAAAACATAATTTAACTTGTCAAAAAATATACTTTAACTTGTAAAAACGTACTTTAACTTGTCAAAATGTAATTTTAATGTGTCAAAGCGCAACTTTAAGTTGTTAAAATGTGGTTTAACTTGTAACAAATGTATTTTAACTTGTAAAAACGTACTTCAACTTCTAAAAAACGTACTTTAACTTGTCAAAAATATGGTTTAACTTGTAACAAATGTACTTTAACTTGTAAAAACGTACTTCAACTTGTAAAAAACGTACTTTAACTTGTAAAAAACCAACTTTAACTTGTCAAAACGTAATTTAATTTGTCAAAACGTAAGTTTAACTTGTTAAAATCATAATTTAACTTGTCAAAATGTAACTTTAACTTGTAAAAATTGTACTTTAACCTTTCAAAATTTAATTTTCATGTGTCAAAGCGTAACTTTAAGTTGTTAAAACGTAAATTTAACTGGTAAAAAATGTACTTTAACTTGTAAAAAACGTATTTCAACTTGTAAAACACTTACTTTAACTTGTAAAAAACGTACTTTAACTTGTTAAAAATGTAATTTTAATGTGTCAAAGCGTAACTTTAAGTTGTTAAAACTTAAATTTAACTCGTAAAAAAAGTACTTTAACTTGTCAAAAAGTTGGTTTAACTTGTAACAAATGTACTTTAACTTGTAAAAACGTACTTCAGCTTGTAAAAAACGTACTTTAACTTGTAAAAAACATAAGTTTAACTTGTTAAAAACACACATTAACTTGTAAAAAATGTACTTCAACTTGTAAAAAACCTACTTTAACTTGTCAAAAACGTAACTTTAAGTTGTTAAAACGTAACTTTAACTTGTAAAAAATGTACTTTAACTCGTAATGAACGTACTTCAACTTGTAAAACACGTACTTTAACTTGTAAAAACGTACTTCAACTTGTAAAAAACATACATTAATTTGTAAAAAACGTATTTTATCGTGTCAAAATGTAATTTTAACTTGTCAAAACGTAACTTTAACTTGTTAAAAACGTACTTTAACTTGTAAAAAATGTAGTTTAACTTGTAAAAAATGTACTTTAGCTTGTCAAAACGTAACTTTAACTTGTAAAAAACCTACGTTAACTGGTCAAAACGTAACTTTAACTTGTCAAAACGTAAGTTTAACTTGTTAAAAACATACATTAACTTGTAAAAAACGTACTTTAACTTGTCAAAAAGGTGGTTTAACTTGTAACAAATGTACTTTAACTTGTAAAAACGTACTTCTGCTTGTAAAAAACGTACTTTAACTTGTAAAAAACCTACTTTACCTTGTCAAAACGTAACTTTAACGTGTCAAAACGTAAGTTTATATTGTTAAAAACACACATTAACTTGTAAAAAATGTACTTTAACTTGTCAAAAAGGTGGTTTAACTTGTAACAAATGTACTTTAACTCATAAAGAACGTACTTCAACTTGTAAAACACGTACTTTAACTTGTAAAAAACGTACTTCAACTTGTAAAAAACATACATTAATTTGTAAAAACCGTATTTTAACGTGTCAAAATGTAACTTTAACTTGTCAAAATGTAACTTTAACTCGTTAAAAACGTACTTTAACTTGTAAAAATCGTAATTGAACTTGTAAAAAATGTACTTTAACTTGTCAAAACGTAACTTTAACTTGTAAAAAACAAACTTTAACTTATCAAAACGTAAGTTTAACTTGTTAAAAACATACATTAACTTGTAAAAAACCTACTTTAACTTGTCAAAACGTAACTTGAATTTGTCAAAACGTAAATTTAACTTGTTAAAAACGTAATTTAACTTGTCAGAACGTAACTTTAATTTACAAAAAACGTACTTTAACTTGTCAAATACGTACTTCAACTTGTAAAAAGCGTACTGTAACTTGTAAAGAATTTATATTACCGTCTCAAAATGTAACTTTAACTTGTCAAAACTTAAGTTTAACTTGTTAAAAACGTACTTTAACTTGTAAAAAACGTACTTTAACTTGTAAAAAAAGTACTTTAACTTGTCAAAATGTAACTTTAACATGTAAAAAACCTACTTTAACTTGTCAAAACGTAACTTTAACTTGTCAAAACGTAAGTTTAACTTGTTAAAAACATACATTAACTTGTAAAAAACGTACTTTAACTTGTTAAAAATGTGGTTTAACTTGTAACAAATGTACTTTAACTTGTAAAAACGTACTTAAACTTGTAAAAAACGTACTTTAACTTGTAAAAACCTACTTTAACTTGTTAAAAACGTACTTTAACTTGTCAAAACGTAACTTTAACTTGTCAAAATGTAAGTTTAACTTGTTAAAAACGTAATTTAACTTGTCAAAACGTAACGTTAACTTATAAAAACGTACTTTAACTTGTCAAAATGTAATTTTAATGTGTCAAAACGTAACTTTAAGTTGTTAAAACGTAACTTTAACTTGTAAAAAACATACTTCAACTTTTAAAAAACGTACTTCAACTTGTAAAACATTTTCTTTAACTTGTAAAAAACCTACTTTAACTTGTAAAAAACATACTTTACATGTCAAAATGTAACTTAACTTGTCAAAACGTAACTTTAACTTGTAAAAAACGTATTTGAACTTGTAAAAAACCTACTTTAACTTGTCAAAACGTAAATTTAACTTGTCAAAACGTAAGTTTAACTTGTTAAAAACATACATTAACTTGTAAAAAACGTACTTTAACTTGTCAAAAATGTGGTTTAAATTGTAACAAATGTACTTTAACTTTTAAAAACGTATTTCAACTTGTAAAAAACGCACTTTAACTTGTCAAAACGTAACTTTAACTTTTAAAAAACCTACTTTAACTTGTCAAAACGTAACTTTAACTTGTTAAAAACATATATTCACTAGTAAAAAACGTACTTTAACTTGTCAAAAATATGGTTTAACTTGTAACAAATGTACTTTAACTTGTAAAAACGTACTTCAACTTGTAAAAAACGTACTTTAACTTGTAAAAAACGTACTTTAACTTATCAAAACGTAATTTTAATTTGTCATAACGTAAGTTTAACTTGTTAAAAACGTAATTTAACTTGTCAAAACGTAACGTTAACTTATATAAACGTACTTTAACTTGTCAAAATGTAATTTTAATGTGTCAAACCGTAACTTTAAGTTGTTAAAACGTAACTTTAACTTGTAAAAAACGTACTTCAACTTGTAAAAAAAGTACTTCAACTTGTAAAACAATTGCTTTAACTTGTAAAAAACCTACTTTAACTTGTAAAAAACATACTTTACATGTCAAAATGTAACTTAACTTGTCAAAACGTAACTTTAACTTGTAAAAAACGTACTTTAACTTGTAAAAAACCTACATTAACTTGTCAAAACGTAAGTTTAACTTGTCAAAACGTAAGTTTAACTTGTTAAAAACATATATTAACTTGTAAAAAACGTACTTTAACTTGTCAAAAATGTGGTTTAAATTGTAACAAATGTACTTTGACTTGTAAAAACGTACTTCAACTTGTAAAAAACGCACTTTAACTTGTCAAAACGTAACTTTAACTTTTAAAAAACCTACTTTAACTTGTCAAAACGTAACTTTAACTTGTTAAAAACATATATTCACTAGTAAAAAACGTACTTTAACTTGTCAAAAATATGGTTTAACTTGTAACAAATGTACTTTAACTTGTAAAAACGTACTTCAACTTGTAAAAAACGTACTTTAACTTGTAAAAAACGTACTTTAACTTGTCAAAACGTAATTTTAATTTTTCATAACGTAAGTTTAACTTGTTAAAAACGTAATTTAACTTGTCAAAACGTAACGTTAACTTATAAAAACGAACTTTAACTTGTCAAAATGTAATTTTAATGTGTCAAAACGTAACTTTAAGTTGTTAAAACGTAACTTTAACTTGTAAAAAACGTACTTCAACTTGTAAAAAACGTACTTCAACTTGTAAAACAATTGCTTTAACTTGTAAAAAACCTACTTTAACTTGTAAAAAACATACTTTACATGTCAAAATGTAACTTAACTTGTCAAAACGTAACTTTAACTTGTAAAAAACGTATTTGAACTTGTAAAAAACCTACTTTAACTTGTCTAAACGTAAGTTTAACTTGTCAAAACGTAAGTTTAACTTGTTAAAAACATACATTAACTTGTAAAAAACGTACTTTAACTTGTCAAAAATATGGTTTAAATTGTAACAAATGTACTTTAACTTGTAAAAACGTACTTCAACTTGTAAAAAACGCACTTTAACTTGTCAAAACGTAACTTTAACTTTTAAAAAACCTACTTTAACTTGTCAAAACGTAACTTTAACTTGTTAAAAACATATATTCACTAGTAAAAAACGTACTTTAACTTGTCAAAAATATGGTTTAACTTGTAACAAATGTACTTTAACTTGTAAAAACGTACTTCAACTTGTAAAAAACGTACTTTAACTTGTAAAAAACGTACTTTAACTTGTCAAAACGTAATTTTAATTTTTCATAACGTAAGTTTAACTTGTTAAAAACGTAATTTAACTTGTCAAAACGTAACGTTAACTTATAAAAACGTACTTTAACTTGTCAAAATGTAATTTTAATGTGTCAAAACGTAACTTTAAGTTGTTAAAACGTAACTTTAACTTGTAAAAAACGTACTTCAACTTGTAAAAAAAGTACTTCAACTTGTAAAACAATTGCTTTAACTTGTTAAAAACCTACTTTAACTTTTAAAAAACATACTTTACATGTCAAAATGTAACTTAACTTGTCAAAACGTAACTTTAACTTGTAAAAAACGTACTTTAACTTGTAAAAAACCTACATTAACTTGTCAAAACGTAAGTTTAACTTGTCAAAACGTAAGTTTAACTTGTTAAAAACATACATTAACTTGTAAAAAACGTACTTTAACTTGTCAAAAATGTGGTTTAACTTGTAAAAACGTACATGAACTTGTAAAAAACGTACTTTAACTTGTAAAAAACCTACTTTAACTTGTAAAAAACTTACTTTAATTGTGAAAACGTATCTTTAACTTGTAAAAAACGTACTTTAAGTTGTCAAATTGTAACTTTAAATTGTCAAAACGTAAGTTTAACTTGTTGTAAACTTACATTAACTTGTAAAAAACGTACTTTAACTTGTCAAAAATGTGGTTCAAATTGTAACAAATGTACTTTAACTTGTAAAAACGTACTTCAACTTGTAAAAAATGTACTTTAACTTGTCAAAAGTAACTTTAACTTTTAAAAAACCTACTTTAACTTGTCAAAACGTAACTTTAACTTGTTAAAAACATATATTCACTAGTAAAAAACGTACTTTAACTTATCAAAAATATGGTTTAACTTGTAACAAATGTACTTTAACTTGTAAAAACGTACTTCAACTTGTAAAAAACGTACTTTAACTTGTAAAAAACCTACTTTAACTTTTCAAAACATAATTTTAATTTGTCATAACGTAAGTTTAACTTGTTAAAAACGTAATTTAACTTGTCAAAACGTAACGTTAACTTATAAAAACGTACTTTAACTTGTCAAAATGTAATTTTAATGTGTCAAAACGTAACTTTAAGTTGTTAAAACGTAACTTTAACTTGTAAAAAGCGTACTTCAACTTGTAAAAAACGTACTTCAACTTGTAAAACACTTGCTTTCACTTGTAAAAAACCTACTTTAACTTGTAAAAAACATACTTTACATGTCAAAATGAAACTTAACTTGTCAAAACGTAACTTTAACTTGTAAAAAACGTATTTGAACTTGTAAAAAACCTACTTTAACTTGTCAAAACGTAAGTTTAACTTGTCAAAACGTAAGTTTAACTTGTTAAAAACATACATTAACTTGTAAAAAACGTACTTTAACTTGTCAAAAATGTGGTTTAAATTGTAACAAATGTACTTTAACTTGTAAAAACGTACTTCAACTTGTAAAAAACGCACTTTAACTTGTCAAAACGTAACTTTAACTTTTAAAAAACCTACTTTAACTTGTCAAAACGTAACTTTAACTTGTTAAAAACATATATTCACTAGTAAAAAACGTACTTTAACTTGTCAAAAATATGGTTTAACTTGTAACAAATGTACTTTAACTTGTAAAAACGTACTTCAACTTGTAAAAAACGTACTTTAACTTGTAAAAAACGTACTTTAACTTGTCAAAACGTAATTTTAATTTGTCATAACGTAAGTTTAACTTGTTAAAAACGTAATTTAACTTGTCAAAACGTAACGTTAACTTATAAAAACGAACTTTAACTTGTCAAAATGTAATTTTAATGTGTCAAAACGTAACTTTAAGTTGTTAAAACGTAACTTTAACTTGTAAAAAACGTACTTCAACTTGTAAAAAACGTACTTCAACTTGTAAAACAATTGCTTTAACTTGTAAAAAACCTACTTTAACTTGTAAAAAACATACTTTACATGTCAAAATGTAACTTAACTTGTCAAAACGTAACTTTAACTTGTAAAAAACGTATTTGAACTTGTAAAAAACCTAATTAACTTGTCAAAACGTAAGTTTAACTTGTCAAAACGTAAGTTTAACTTGTTAAAAACATACATTAACTTGTAAAAAACGTACTTTAACTTGTCAAAAATGTGGTTTAACTTGTAAAAACGTACATCAACTTGTAAAAAACGTACTTTAACTTGTAAAAAACCTACTTTAACTTGTAAAAAACTTACTTTAATTTGTAAAAACGTACTTCAACTTGTAAAAAACGCACTTTAACTTGTCAAAACGTAACTTTAACTTTTAAAAAACCTACTTTAACTTGTCAAAACGTAACTTTAACTTGTTAAAAACATATATTCACTAGTAAAAAACGTACTTTAACTTGTCAAAAATATGGTTTAACTTGTAACAAAAGTACTTTAACTTGTAAAAACGTACTTCAACTTGTAAAAAACGTACTTTAACTTGTAAAAAACGTACTTTAACTTGTCAAAACGTAATTTTAATTTGTCATAACGTAAGTTTAACTTGTTAAAAACGTAATTTAACTTGTCAAAACGTAACGTAAACTTATAAAAACGTACTTTAACTTGTCAAAATGTAATTTAAATGTGTCAAAACGTAACTTTAAGTTGTTAAAACGTAACTTTAACTTTTAAAAAACGTACTTCAACTTGTAAAAAACGTACTTCAACTTGTAAAACAATTGCTTTAACTTGTAAAAAACCTACTTTAACTTGTAAAAAACATACTTTACATGTCAAAATGTAACTTAACTTGTCAAAACGTAACTTTAACTTGTAAAAAACGTACTTTAACTTGTAAAAAACCTACTTTAACTTATCAAAACGTAAGTTTCACTTGTCAAAACGTAAGTTTAACTTGTTAAAAACATACATTAACTTGTAAAAAACGTACTTTAACTTGTCAAAAATGTGGTTTAACTTGTAAAAACGTACAACAACTTGTAAAAAACCTACTTTAACTTGTAAAAAACCTACTTTAACTTGTAAAAAACGTACTTTAACTTGTCAAAACGTAACTCTAACTTGTAAAAAACCTACTTTAACTTGTCAAATTTTAACTTTAACTTGTCAAAACGTAAGTTTAACTTGTTAAAAACTTACATTAACTTGTAAAAAACGTACTTTAACTTGTCAAAAATGTAGTTTAAATTGTAACAAATGTACTTTAACTTGTAAAAACGTACTTCAACTTGTAAAAAACGTACTTTAACTTATCAAAACGTAACTTTAACTTTTAAAAAACCTACTTTAACTTGTCAAAACGTAACTTTAACTTGTTAAAAACATATATTCACTAGTAAAAAACGTACTTTAACTTGTCAAAAATATGGTTTAACTTGTAACAAATGTACTTTAACTTGTAAAAACGTACTTCAACTTGTAAAAAACGTACTTTAACTTGTAAAAAACGTACTTTAACTTGTCAAAACGTAATTTTAATTTGTCATAACGTAAGTTTAACTTGTTAAAAACGTAATTTAACTTGTCAAAACGTAACGTAAACTTATAAAAACGTACTTTAACTTGTCAAAATGTAATTTAAATGTGTCAAAACGTAACTTTAAGTTGTTAAAACGTAACTTTAACTTTTAAAAAACGTACTTCAACTTGTAAAAAACGTACTTCAACTTGTAAAACAATTGCTTTAACTTGTAAAAAACCTACTTTAACTTGTAAAAAACATACTTTACATGTCAAAATGTAACTTAACTTGTCAAAACGTAACTTTAACTTGTAAAAAACGTACTTTAACTTGTAAAAAACCTACTTTAACTTATCAAAACGTAAGTTTCACTTGTCAAAACGTAAGTTTAACTTGTTAAAAACATACATTAACTTGTAAAAAACGTACTTTAACTTGTCAAAAATGTGGTTTAACTTGTAAAAACGTACAACAACTTGTAAAAAACCTACTTTAACTTGTAAAAAACCTACTTTAACTTGTAAAAAACGTACTTTAACTTGTCAAAACGTAACTCTAACTTGTAAAAAACCTACTTTAACTTGTCAAATTGTAACTTTAACTTGTCAAAACGTAAGTTTAACTTGTTAAAAACTTACATTAACTTGTAAAAAACGTACTTTAACTTGTCAAAAATGTGGTTTAAATTGTAACAAATGTACTTTAACTTGTAAAAACTTACTTCAACTTGTAAAAAACGTACTTTAACTTATCAAAACGTAACTTTAACTTTTAAAAAACCTACTTTAACTTGTCAAAACGTAACTTTAACTTGTTAAAAACATATATTCACTAGTAAAAAACGTACTTTAACTTGTCAAAAATATGGTTTAACTTGTAACAAATGTACTTTAACTTGTAAAAACGTACTTCAACTTGTAAAAAACGTACTTTAACTTGTAAAAAACGTACTTTAACTTGTCAAAACGTAATTTTAATTTGTCATAACGTAAGTTTAACTTGTTAAAAACGTAATTTAACTTGTCAAAACGTAACGTAAACTTATAAAAACGTACTTTAACTTGTCAAAATGTAATTTAAATGTGTCAAAACGTAACTTTAAGTTGTTAAAACGTAACTTTAACTTTTAAAAAACGTACTTCAACTTGTAAAAAACGTACTTCAACTTGTAAAACAATTGCTTTAACTTGTAAAAAACCTACTTTAACTTGTAAAAAACATACTTTACATGTCAAAATGTAACTTAACTTGTCAAAACGTAACTTTAACTTGTAAAAAACGTACTTTAACTTGTAAAAAACCTACTTTAACTTATCAAAACGTAAGTTTCACTTGTCAAAACGTAAGTTTAACTTGTTAAAAACATACATTAACTTGTAAAAAACGTACTTTAACTTGTCAAAAATGTGGTTTAACTTGTAAAAACGTACAACAACTTGTAAAAAACCTACTTTAACTTGTAAAAAACATACTTTACATGTCAAAATGTAACTTAACTTGTCAAAACGTAACTTTAACTTGTAAAAATCGTACTTTAACTTGTAAAAAACCTACTTTGACTTATCAAAACGTAAGTTTCACTTGTCAAAACGTAAGTTTAACTTGTTAAAAACATACATTAACTTGTAAAAAACGTACTTTAACTTGTCAAAAATGTGGTTTAACTTGTAAAAACGTACAACAACTTGTAAAAAACCTACTTTAACTTGTAAAAAACCTACTTTAACTTGTAAAAAACGTACTTTAACTTGTCAAAACGTAACTCTAACTTGTAAAAAACCTACTTTAACTTGTCAAATTTTAACTTTAACTTGTCAAAACGTAAGTTTAACTTGTTAAAAACTTACATTAACTTGTAAAAAACGTACTTTAACTTGTCAAAAATGTAGTTTAAATTGTAACAAATGTACTTTAACTTGTAAAAACGTACTTCAACTTGTAAAAAACGTACTTTAACTTATCAAAACGTAACTTTAACTTTTAAAAAACCTACTTTAACTTGTCAAAACGTAACTTTAACTTGTTAAAAACATATATTCACTAGTAAAAAACGTACTTTAACTTGTCAAAAATATGGTTTAACTTGTAACAAATGTACTTTAACTTGTAAAAACGTACTTCAACTTGTAAAAAACGTACTTTAACTTGTAAAAAACGTACTTTAACTTGTCAAAACGTAATTTTAATTTGTCATAACGTAAGTTTAACTTGTTAAAAACGTAATTTAACTTGTCAAAACGTAACGTAAACTTATAAAAACGTACTTTAACTTGTCAAAATGTAATTTAAATGTGTCAAAACGTAACTTTAAGTTGTTAAAACGTAACTTTAACTTTTAAAAAACGTACTTCAACTTGTAAAAAACGTACTTCAACTTGTAAAACAATTGCTTTAACTTGTAAAAAACCTACTTTAACTTGTAAAAAACATACTTTACATGTCAAAATGTAACTTAACTTGTCAAAACGTAACTTTAACTTGTAAAAAACGTACTTTAACTTGTAAAAAAACTACATTAACTTGTCAAAACGTAAGTTTAACTTGTCAAAACGTAAGTTTAACTTGTTAAAAACATACATTAACTTGTAAAAAACGTACTTTAACTTGTCAAAAATGTGGTTTAACTTGTAAAAACGTACATCAACTTGTAAAAAACCTACTTTAACTTGTAAAAAACCTACTTTAACTTGTAAAAAACTTACTTTAATTTGTAAAAACGTACTTCAACTTGTAAAAAACGCACTTTAACTTGTCAAAACGTAACTTTAACTTTTAAAAAACCTACTTTAACTTGTCAAAACGTAACTTTAACTTGTTAAAAACATATATTCACTAGTAAAAAACGTACTTTAACTTGTCAAAAATATGGTTTAACTTGTAACAAAAGTACTTTAACTTGTAAAAACGTACTTCAACTTGTAAAAAACGTACTTTAACTTGTAAAAAACGTACTTTAACTTGTCAAAACGTAATTTTAATTTGTCATAACGTAAGTTTAACTTGTTAAAAACGTAATTTAACTTGTCAAAACGTAACGTAAACTTATAAAAACGTACTTTAACTTGTCAAAATGTAATTTAAATGTGTCAAAACGTAACTTTAAGTTGTTAAAACGTAACTTTAACTTGTAAAAAACTGTACTTCAACTTGTAAAAACGTACTTCAACTTGTAAAACACTTGCTCTAACTTGTAAAAATCCTACTTTAACTTGTAAAAATCCTATTTTACATGTCAAAATGTAACTTAACTTGTCAAAACGTAACTTTAACTTGTAAAAAACCTACTTTAACTTGTCAAAACGAAAGTTTAACTTGTCAAAACGTAAGTTTAACTTGTCAAAACGTAAGTTTAACTTGTTAAAAACATACATTAACTTGTAAAAAACGTACTTTAACTTGTCAAAAATGTGGTTTAACTTGTAAAAACGTACAACAACTTGTAAAAAACCTACTTTAACTTGTAAAAAACCTACTTTAACTTGTAAAAAACGTACTTTAACTTGTCAAAACGTAACTCTAACTTGTAAAAAACCTACTTTAACTTGTCAAATTTAAACTTTAACTTGTCAAAACGTAAGTTTAACTTGTTAAAAACTTACATTAACTTGTAAAAAACGTACTTTAACTTGTCAAAAATGTAGTTTAAATTGTAACAAATGTACTTTAACTTGTAAAAACGTACTTCAACTTGTAAAAAACGTACTTTAACTTATCAAAACGTAACTTTAACTTTTAAAAAACCTACTTTAACTTGTCAAAACGTAACTTTAACTTGTTAAAAACATATATTCACTAGTAAAAAACGTACTTTAACTTGTCAAAAATATGGTTTAACTTGTAACAAATGTACTTTAACTTGTAAAAACGTACTTCAACTTGTAAAAAACGTACTTTAACTTGTAAAAAACGTACTTTAACTTGTCAAAACGTAATTTTAATTTGTCATAACGTAAGTTTAACTTGTTAAAAACGTAATTTAACTTGTCAAAACGTAACGTAAACTTATAAAAACGTACTTTAACTTGTCAAAATGTAATTTAAATGTGTCAAAACGTAACTTTAAGTTGTTAAAACGTAACTTTAACTTTTAAAAAACGTACTTCAACTTGTAAAAAACGTACTTCAACTTGTAAAACAATTGCTTTAACTTGTAAAAAACCTACTTTAACTTGTAAAAAACATACTTTACATGTCAAAATGTAACTTAACTTGTCAAAACGTAACTTTAACTTGTAAAAAACGTACTTTAACTTGTAAAAAACCTACTTTAACTTATCAAAACGTAAGTTTCACTTGTCAAAACGTAAGTTTAACTTGTTAAAAACATACATTAACTTGTAAAAAACGTACTTTAACTTGTCAAAAATGTGGTTTAACTTGTAAAAACGTACAACAACTTGTAAAAAACCTACTTTAACTTGTAAAAAACCTACTTTAACTTGTAAAAAACGTACTTTAACTTGTCAAAACGTAACTCTAACTTGTAAAAAACCTACTTTAACTTGTCAAATTGTAACTTTAACTTGTCAAAACGTAAGTTTAACTTGTTAAAAACTTACATTAACTTGTAAAAAACGTACTTTAACTTGTCAAAAATGTAGTTTAAATTGTAACAAATGTACTTTAACTTGTAAAAACGTACTTCAACTTGTAAAAAACCTACTTTAACCTATCAAAACGTAACTTTAACTTTTAAAAAACCTACTTTACCTTGTCAAAACGTAACTTTAACTTGTTAAAAACATATATTCACTAGTAAAAAACGTACTTTAACTTGTCAAAAATATGGTTTAACTTGTAACAAATGTACTTTAACTTGTAAAAACGTACTTCAACTTGTAAAAAACGTACTTTAACTTGTAAAAAACGTACTTTAACTTGTCAAAACGTAATTTTAATTTGTCATAACGTAAGTTTAACTTGTTAAAAACGTAATTTAACTTGTCAAAACGTAACGTAAACTTATAAAAACGTACTTTAACTTGTCAAAATGTAATTTAAATGTGTCAAAACGTAACTTTAAGTTGTTAAAACGTAACTTTAACTTTTAAAAAACGTACTTCAACTTGTAAAAAACGTACTTCAACTTGTAAAACAATTGCTTTAACTTGTAAAAAACCTACTTTAACTTGTAAAAAACATACTTTACATGTCAAAATGTAACTTAACTTGTCAAAACGTAACTTTAACTTGTAAAAAACGTACTTTAACTTGTAAAAAACCTACTTTAACTTATCAAAACGTAAGTTTCACTTGTCAAAACGTAAGTTTAACTTGTTAAAAACATACATTAACTTGTAAAAAACGTACTTTAACTTGTCAAAAATGTGGTTTAACTTGTAAAAACGTACAACAACTTGTAAAAAACCTACTTTAACTTGTAAAAAACATACTTTACATGTCAAAATGTAACTTAACTTGTCAAAACGTAACTTTAACTTGTAAAAATCGTACTTTAACTTGTAAAAAACCTACTTTGACTTATCAAAACGTAAGTTTCACTTGTCAAAACGTAAGTTTAACTTGTTAAAAACATACATTAACTTGTAAAAAACGTACTTTAACTTGTCAAAAATGTGGTTTAACTTGTAAAAACGTACAACAACTTGTAAAAAACCTACTTTAACTTGTAAAAAACCTACTTTAACTTGTAAAAAACGTACTTTAACTTGTCAAAACGTAACTCTAACTTGTAAAAAACCTACTTTAACTTGTCAAATTTTAACTTTAACTTGTCAAAACGTAAGTTTAACTTGTTAAAAACTTACATTAACTTGTAAAAAACGTACTTTAACTTGTCAAAAATGTAGTTTAACTTGTAACAAATGTACTTTAACTTGTAAAAACGTACTTCAACTTGTAAAAAACGTACTTTAACTTATCAAAACGTAACTTTAACTTGTTAAAAAACTTACTTTAACTTGTCAAAACGTAACTTTAACTTGTTAAAAACATATATTCACTAGTAAAAAACGTACTTTAACTTGTCAAAAATATGGTTTAACTTGTAACAAATGTACTTTAACTTGTAAAAACGTACTTCAACTTGTAAAAAACGTACTTTAACTTGTAAAAAACGTACTTTAACTTGTCAAAACGTAATTTTAATTTGTCATAACGTAAGTTTAACTTGTTAAAAACGTAATTTAACTTGTCAAAACGTAACGTAAACTTATAAAAACATACTTTAACTTGTCAAAATGTAATTTAAATGTGTCAAAACGTAACTTTAAGTTGTTAAAACGTAACTTTAACTTTTAAAAAACGTACTTCAACTTGTAAAAAACGTACTTCAACTTGTAAAACAATTGCTTTAACTTGTAAAAAACCTACTTTAACTTGTAAAAAACATACTTTACATGTCAAAATGTAACTTAACTTGTCAAAACGTAACTTTAACTTGTAAAAAACGTACTTTAACTTGTAAAAAACGTACTTTAACTTATCAAAACGTAAGTTTCACTTGTCAAAACGTAAGTTTAACTTGTTAAAAACATACATTAACTTGTAAAAAACGTACTTTAACTAGTCAAAAATGTGGTTTAACTTGTAAAAACGTACAACAACTTGTAAAAAACCTACTTTAACTTGTAAAAAACCTACTTTAACTTGTAAAAAACGTACTTTAACTTGTCAAAACGTAACTCTAACTTGTAAAAAACCTACTTTAACTTGTCAAATTGTAACTTTAACTTGTCAAAACGTAACTTTAACTTGTTAAAACCGTACCTTAACTTGTAAAAAACGTATTTTATGTCAAAAATGTGGTTTAACTTGTAACACATGTACTTTAACTTGTAAAAACTTACTTCAACTTGTAAAAAACGTACTTTAACTTATCAAAACGTAACTTTAACTTTTAAAAAACCTACTTTAACTTGTCAAAACGTAACTTTAACTTGTTAAAAACATATATTCACTAGTAAAAAACGTACTTTAACTTGTCAAAAATATGGTTTAACTTGTAACAAATGTACTTTAACTTGTAAAAACGTACTTCAACTTGTAAAAAACGTACTTTAACTTGTAAAAAAAGTACTTTAACTTGTCAAAACGTAATTTTAATTTGTCATAACGTAAGTTTAACTTGTTAAAAACGTAATTTAACTTGTCAAAACGTAACGTAAACTTATAAAAACGCACTTTAACTTGTCAAAATGTAATTTAAATGTGTCAAAACGTAACTTTAAGTTGTTAAAACGTAACTTTAACTTTTAAAAAACGTACTTCAACTTGTAAAAAACGTACTTCAACTTGTAAAACAATTGCTTTAACTTGTAAAAAACCTACTTTAACTTGTAAAAAACATACTTTACATGTCAAAATGTAACTTAACTTGTCAAAACGTAACTTTAACTTGTAAAAAACGTACTTTAACTTGTAAAAAACGTACTTTAACTTATCAAAACGTAAGTTTCACTTGTCAAAACGTAAGTTTAACTTGTTAAAAACATACATTAACTTGTAAAAAACGTACTTTAACTAGTCAAAAATGTGGTTTAACTTGTAAAAACGTACAACAACTTGTAAAAAACCTACTTTAACTTGTAAAAAACCTACTTTAACTTGTAAAAAACGTACTTTAACTTGTCAAAACGTAACTCTAACTTGTAAAAAACCTACTTTAACTTGTCAAATTGTAACTTTAACTTGTCAAAACGTAAGTTTAACTTGTTAAAAACTTACATTAACTTGTAAAAAACGTACTTTAACTTGTCAAAAATGTAGTTTAAATTGTAACAAATGTACTTTAACTTGTAAAAACGTACTTCAACTTGTAAAATCGTACTTTAACTTATCAAAACGTAACTTTAACTTTTAAAAAACCTACTTTAACTTGTCAAAACGTAACTTTAACTTGTTAAAAACATATATTCACTAGTAAAAAACGTACTTTAACTTGTCAAAAATATGGTTTAACTTGTAACAAATGTACTTTAACTTGTAAAAACGTACTTCAACTTGTAAAAAACGTACTTTAACTTTTATAAAACCTACTTTAACTTTTCAAAACGTAATTTTAATTTGTCATAACGTAAGTTTAACTTGTTAAAAACGTAATTTAACTTGTCAAAACGTAACGTTAACTTATAAAAACGTACTTTAACTTGTCAAAATGTAATTTTAATGTGTCAAAACGTAACTTTAAGTTGTTAAAACGTAAGTTTAACTTGTAAAAAACGTACTTCAACTTGTAAAAAACGTACTTCAACTTGTAAAACAGTTGCTTTCACTTGTAAAAAACCTACTTTAACTTGTAAAAAACATACTTTACATGTCAAAATGTAACTTAACTTGTCAAAACGTAACTTTAACTTGTAAAAAACGTATTTGAACTTGTAAAAAACCTACTTTAACTTGTCAAAACGTAAGTTTAACTTGTCAAAACGTAAGTTTAACTTGTTAAAAACATACATTAACTTGTAAAAAAAGTACTTTAACTTATCAAAAATGTGGTTTAAATTGTAACAAATGTACTTTAACTTGTAAAACGTACTTCAACTTGTAAAAAACGCACTTTAACTGGTCAAAACGTAACTTTAACTTTTAAAAAACCTACTTTAACTTGTCAAAACGTAACTTTAACTTGTTAAAAACATATATTCACTAGTAAAAAACGTACTTTAACTTGTCAAAAATATGGTTTAACTTGTAACAAATGTACTTTAACTTGTAAAAACGTACTTCAACTTGTAAAAAACGTACTTTAACTTGTAAAAAACGTACTTTAACTTGTCAAAACGTAATTTTAATTTGTCATAACGTAAGTTTAACTTGTTAAAAACGTAATTTAACTTGTCAAAATGTAATTTTAATGTGTCAAAACGTAACTTTAAGTTGTTAAAACGTAACTTTAACTTGTAAAAAACGTATTTCAACTTGTAAAAAACGTACTTCAACTTGTAAAACAATTGCTTTAACTTGTTAAAAACCTACTTTAACTTTTAAAAAACATACTTTACATGTCAAAATGTAACTTAACTTGTCAAAACGTAACTTTAACTTGTAAAAAACGTTTTTTTAACTTGTAAAAAACCTACATTAACTTGTCAAAACGTAAGTTTAACTTGTCAAAACGTAAGTTTAACTTGTTAAAAACATACATTAACTTGTAAAACACGTACTTTAACTTGTCAAAAATGTGGTTTAACTTGTAAAAACGTACATCAACTTGTAAAAAACGTACTTTAACTTGTAAAAAACCTACTTTAACTTGTAAAAAACTTACTTTTACTTGTAAAAACGTACTTCAACTTGTAAAAAACGCACTTTAACTTGTCAAAACGTAACTTTAACTTTTAAAAAACCTACTTTAACTTGTCAAAATTTAACTTTAACTTGTTAAAAACATATATTCACTAGTAAAAAACGTACTTTAACTTGTCAAAAATATGGTTTAACTTGTAACAAATGTACTTTAACTTGTAAAAACGTAGTTCAACTTGTAAAAAACGTACTTTAACTTGTAAAAAACGTAATTTAACTTGTCAAAACGTAATTTTAATTTGTCAAAACGTAACTTGAAGTTGTTAAAACGTAACTTTAACTTGTAAAAAACGTACTTCAACTTGTAAAAAACGTACTTCAACTTGTAAAACAATTGCTTTAACTTGTAAAAAATCTACTTTAACTTGTAAAAAACATACTTTACATGTCAAAATGTAACTTAACTTGTCAAAACGTAACTTTAACTTGTAAAAAACGTACTTTAACTTGTAAAAAACCTACATTAACTTGTCAAAACGTAAGTTTAACTTGTCAAAACGTAAGTTTAACTTGTTAAAAACATACATTAACTTGGAAAAAACGTACTTTAACTTGTCAAAAATGTGGTTTAACTTGTTAAAACGTACATCAACTTGTAAAAAACGTACTTTAACTTGTAAAAAACCTACTTTAACTTGTAAAAAATTTACTTTAACTTGTCAAAACGTATCTTTAACTTGTAAAAAACGTACTTTAACTTTTCAAATTGTAACTTTAACTTGTCAAAACGTAAGTTTAACTTGTTGTAAACTTACATTAACTTGTAAAAAACGTACTTTAACTTGTCAAAAATGTGGTTTAAATTGTAACAAATGTACTTTAACTTGTAAAAACGTACTTCAACTTGTAAAAAACGTACTTTAAGTTGTCAAAACGTAACTTTAACTTTTAAAAAACCTACTTTAACTTGTCAAAACGTAACTTTAACTTGTTAAAAACATATATTCACTAGTAAAAAACGTATTTTAACTTGTCAAAAATATTGTTTAACTTGTAACAAATGTACTTTAACTTGTAAAAACGTACTTCAACTTGTAAAAAACGTACTTTAACTTGTACAAAACCTATTTTAACTTGTCAAAACGTAATTTTAATTTGTCATAACGTAAGTTTAACTTGTTAAAAACGTAATTTAACTTGTCAAAACGTAACGTTAACTTATAAAAACGTACTTTAACTTGTTAAAATGTAATTTTAATGTGTCAAAACGTAACTTTAAGTTGTTAAAACGTAACTTTAACTTGTAAAAAACTGTACTTCAACTTGTAAAAACGTACTTCAACTTGTAAAACACTTGCTCTAACTTGTAAAAATCCTACTTTAACTTGTAAAAATCCTATTTTACATGTCAAAATGTAACTTAACTTGTCAAAACGTAACTTTAACTTGTAAAAAACCTACTTTAACTTGTCAAAATGAAAGTTTAACTTGTCAAAACGTAAGTTTAACTTGTCAAAACGTAAGTTTAACTTGTTAAAAACATACATTAACTTGTAAAAAACGTACTTTAACTTGTCAAAAATGTGGTTTAACTTGTAAAAACGTACATCAACTTGTAAAAAACGTAATTTAACTTGTAAAAAACCTACTTTAACTTGTAAAAAACGTACTTTAACTTGTCAAAACGTAACTCTAACTTGTAAAAAACCTACTTTAACTTGTCAAATTGTAACTTTAACTTGTCAAAACGTAAGTTTAACTTGTTGTAAACTTACATTAACTTGTAAAAAACGTACTTTAACTTGTCAAAAATGTGGTTTAAATTGTAACAAATGTACTTTAACTTGTAAAAACGTACTTCAACTTGTAAAAAACGTACTTTAAGTTGTCAAAACGTAACTTTAACTTTTAAAAAACCTACTTTAACTTGTCAAAACGTAACTTTAACTTGTTAAAAACATATATTCACTAGTAAAAAACGTATTTTAACTTGTCAAAAATATTGTTTAACTTGTAACAAATGTACTTTAACTTGTAAAAACGTACTTCAACTTGTAAAAAACGTACTTTAACTTGTACAAAACCTATTTTAACTTGTCAAAACGTAATTTTAATTTGTCATAACGTAAGTTTAACTTGTTAAAAACGTAATTTAACTTGTCAAAACGTAACGTTAACTTATAAAAACGTACTTTAACTTGTTAAAATGTAATTTTAATGTGTCAAAACGTAACTTTAAGTTGTTAAAACGTAACTTTAACTTGTAAAAAACTGTACTTCAACTTGTAAAAACGTACTTCAACTTGTAAAACACTTGCTCTAACTTGTAAAAATCCTACTTTAACTTGTAAAAATCCTATTTTACATGTCAAAATGTAACTTAACTTGTCAAAACGTAACTTTAACTTGTAAAAAACCTACTTTAACTTGTCAAAACGAAAGTTTAACTTGTCAAAACGTAAGTTTAACTTGTCAAAACGTAAGTTTAACTTGTTAAAAACATACATTAACTTGTAAAAAACGTACTTTAACTTGTCAAAAATGTGGTTTAACTTGTAAAAACGTACATCAACTTGTAAAAAATGTAATTTAACTTGTAAAAAACCTACTTTAACTTGTAAAAAACGTACTTTAACTTGTCAAAACGTAACTCTAACTTGTAAAAAACCTACTTTAACTTGTCAAATTGTAACTTTAACTTGTCAAAACGTAAGTTTAACTTGTTGTAAACTTACATTAACTTGTAAAAAACGTACTTTAACTTGTCAAAAATGTGGTTTAAATTGTAACAAATGTACTTTAACTTGTAAAAACGTACTTCAACTTGTAAAAAACGTACTTTAAGTTGTCAAAACGTAACTTTAACTTTTAAAAAACCTACTTTAACTTGTCAAAACGTAACTTTAACTTGTTAAAAACATATATTCACTAGTAAAAAACGTATTTTAACTTGTCAAAAATATTGTTTAACTTGTAACAAATGTACTTTAACTTGTAAAAACGTACTTCAACTTGTAAAAAACGTACTTTAACTTGTACAAAACCTATTTTAACTTGTCAAAACGTAATTTTAATTTGTCATAACGTAAGTTTAACTTGTTAAAAACGTAATTTAACTTGTCAAAACGTAACGTTAACTTATAAAAACGTACTTTAACTTGTTAAAATGTAATTTTAATGTGTCAAAACGTAACTTTAAGTTGTTAAAACGTAACTTTAACTTGTAAAAAACTGTACTTCAACTTGTAAAAACGTACTTCAACTTGTAAAACACTTGCTCTAACTTGTAAAAATCCTACTTTAACTTGTTAAAATCCTATTTTACATGTCAAAATGTAACTTAACTTGTCAAAACGTAACTTTAACTTGTAAAAAACCTACTTTAACTTGTCAAAACGAAAGTTTAACTTGTCAAAACGTAAGTTTAACTTGTCAAAACGTAAGTTTAACTTGTTAAAAACATACATTAACTTGTAAAAAACGTACTTTAACTTGTCAAAAATGTGGTTTAACTTGTAAAAACGTACATCAACTTGTAAAAAACGTAATTTAACTTGTAAAAAACCTACTTTAACTTGTAAAAAACGTACTTTAACTTGTCAAAACGTAACTCTAACTTGTAAAAAACCTACTTTAACTTGTCAAATTGTAACTTTAACTTGTCAAAACGTAAGTTTAACTTGTTGTAAACTTACATTAACTTGTAAAAAACGTACTTTAACTTGTCAAAAATGTGGTTTAAATTGTAACAAATGTACTTTAACTTGTAAAAACGTACTTCAACTTGTAAAAAACGTACTTTAAGTTGTCAAAACGTAACTTTAACTTTTAAAAAACCTACTTTAACTTGTCAAAACGTAACTTTAACTTGTTAAAAACATATATTCACTAGTAAAAAACGTATTTTAACTTGTCAAAAATATTGTTTAACTTGTAACAAATGTACTTTAACTTGTAAAAACGTACTTCAACTTGTAAAAAACGTACTTTAACTTGTACAAAACCTATTTTAACTTGTCAAAACGTAATTTTAATTTGTCATAACGTAAGTTTAACTTGTTAAAAACGTAATTTAACTTGTCAAAACGTAACGTTAACTTATAAAAACGTACTTTAACTTGTTAAAATGTAATTTTAATGTGTCAAAACGTAACTTTAAGTTGTTAAAACGTAACTTTAACTTGTAAAAAACTGTACTTCAACTTGTAAAAACGTACTTCAACTTGTAAAACACTTGCTCTAACTTGTAAAAATCCTACTTTAACTTGTAAAAATCCTATTTTACATGTCAAAATGTAACTTAACTTGTCAAAACGTAACTTTAACTTGTAAAAAACCTACTTTAACTTGTCAAAATGAAAGTTTAACTTGTCAAAACGTAAGTTTAACTTGTCAAAACGTAAGTTTAACTTGTTAAAAACATACATTAACTTGTAAAAAACGTACTTTAACTTGTCAAAAATGTGGTTTAACTTGTAAAAACGTACATCAACTTGTAAAAAACATAATTTAACTTGTAAAAAACCTACTTTAACTTGTAAAAAACGTACTTTAACTTGTCAAAACGTAACTCTAACTTGTAAAAAACCTACTTTAACTTGTCAAATTGTAACTTTAACTTGTCAAAACGTAAGTTTAACTTGTTGTAAACTTACATTAACTTGTAAAAAACGTACTTTAACTTGTCAAAAATGTGGTTTAAATTGTAACAAATGTACTTTAACTTGTAAAAACGTACTTCAACTTGTAAAAAACGTACTTTAAGTTGTCAAAACGTAACTTTAACTTTTAAAAAACCTACTTTAACTTGTCAAAACGTAACTTTAACTTGTTAAAAACATTTATTCACTAGTAAAAAACGTATTTTAACTTGTTAAAAATATTGTTTAACTTGTAACAAATGTACTTTAACTTGTAAAAACGTACTTCAACTTGTAAAAAACGTACTTTAACTTGTACAAAACCTATTTTAACTTGTCAAAACGTAATTTTAATTTGTCATAACGTAAGTTTAACTTGTTAAAAACGTAATTTAACTTGTCAAAACGTAACGTTAACTTATAAAAACGTACTTTAACTTGTTAAAATGTAATTTTAATGTGTCAAAACGTAACTTTAAGTTGTTAAAACGTAACTTTAACTTGTAAAAAACTGTACTTCAACTTGTAAAAACGTACTTCAACTTGTAAAACACTTGCTCTAACTTGTAAAAATCCTACTTTAACTTGTAAAAATCCTATTTTACATGTCAAAATGTAACTTAACTTGTCAAAACGTAACTTTAACTTGTAAAAAACCTACTTTAACTTGTCAAAACGAAAGTTTAACTTGTCAAAACGTAAGTTTAACTTGTCAAAACGTAAGTTTAACTTGTTAAAAACATACATTAACTTGTATAAAACGTACTTTAACTTGTCAAAAATGTGGTTTAACTTGTAAAAACGTACATCAACTTGTAAAAAACGTAATTTAACTTGTAAAAAACCTACTTTAACTTGTAAAAAACGTACTTTAACTTGTCAAAACGTAACTCTAACTTGTAAAAAACCTACTTTAACTTGTCAAATTGTAACTTTAACTTGTCAAAACGTAAGTTTAACTTGTTGTAAACTTACATTAACTTGTAAAAAACGTACTTTAACTTGTCAAAAATGTGGTTTAAATTGTAACAAACGTACTTCAACTTGTAAAAACGTACTTCAACTTGTAAAAAACGTACTTTAAGTTGTCAAAACGTAACTTTAACTTTTAAAAAACCTACTTTAACTTGTCAAAACGTAACTTTAACTTGTTAAAAACATATATTCACTAGTAAAAAACGTATTTTAACTTGTCAAAAATATTGTTTAACTTGTAACAAATGTACTTTAACTTGTAAAAACGTACTTCAACTTGTAAAAAACGTACTTTAACTTGTACAAAACCTATTTTAACTTGTCAAAACGTAATTTTAATTTGTCATAACGTAAGTTTAACTTGTTTAAAACGTAATTTAACTTGTCAAAACGTAACGTTAACTTATAAAAACGTACTTTAACTTGTTAAAATGTAATTTTAATGTGTCAAAACGTAACTTTAAGTTGTTAAAACGTAACTTTAACTTGTAAAAAACTGTACTTCAACTTGTTAAAACGTACTTCAACTTGTAAAACACTTGCTCTAACTTGTAAAAATCCTACTTTAACTTGTAAAAATCCTATTTTACATGTCCAAATGTAATTTAACTTGTCAAAACGTAACTTTAACTTGTAAAAAACCTACTTTAACTTGTCAAAACGAAAGTTTAACTTGTCAAAACGTAAGTTTAACTTGTCAAAACGTAAGTTTAACTTGTTAAAAACATACATTAACTTGTAAAAAACGTACTTTAACTTGTCAAAAATGTGGTTTAACTTGTAAAAAAGTACATCAACTTGTAAAAAACGTAATTTAACTTGTAAAAAACCTACTTTAACTTGTAAAAAACGTACTTTAACTTGTCAAAACGTAACTCTAACTTGTAAAAAACCTACTTTAACTTGTCAAATTGTAACTTTAACTTGTCAAAACGTAAGTTTAACTTGTTAAAAACTTACATTAACTTGTAAAAAACTTACTTTAACTTGTCAAAAATGTTGTCTAAATTGTAACAAATGTACTTCAACTTGTAAAAACGTACTTCAACTTGTAAAAAACGTACTTTAACTTGTCAAAACGTAACTTTAACTTTTAAAAAACCTACTTTAACTTGTCAAAACGTAACTTTAACTTGTTAAAAACATATATTCACTAGTAAAAAACAAACTTTAACTCGTCAAAAATATGGTTTAACTTGTAACAAATGTACTTTAACTTGTAAAAACGTACTTCAACTTGTAAAAAAACGTACTTTAACTTGTAAAAAACCTACTTTAACTTGTCAAAACATTACTTTAATTTGTCAAAACGTAAGTTTTACTTGGTAAAAACGTAATTTAACTTGTCAAACGTAACTTTAACTTGTAAAAAACGTACTTGAACTTGTCAAAATTTAATTTTAAATTGTCAAAACGTAACTTTAATTTGTTCAAACGTAACTTTAACTTGTAAAAAACGTACTTCAACTTGTAACAAACGTACTTCAACTTGTAAAAAACGTACTTCAACTTGTAAAACACTTGCTTTAACTTGTAAAAAAGGTACTTCAACTTGTAAAAAACGTACTGTAACTTGGAAAAAATGTATTTTAACGTGTCAAAATGTAACTTTAACTTGTCAAAACGTAACTTTAACTTGTTAAAAATGTACTTTAACTTGTAAAAAACGTACTTTAACTTGTAAAAAATGTACTTTAACTTGTCAAAATGTAACTTTAACTTGTAAAAAACCTACTTTAACTTGTCAAAACGTAACTTTAACTTGTCAAAACATAAGTTAAACTTGTTAAAAACATACATTAACTTGTAAAAAACGTACTTTAACATGTCAAAAATGTGGTTTAACTTGTAACAAATGTACTTTAACTTGTAAAACGTACTTCAACTTATTAAAAACGTACTTTAACTTGTAAAAAACCTACTTTAACTTATAAAGAACGTACTTTAACTTGTCAAAATGTAACTTTAACTTGTAAAAAACCTACTTTAACTTGTCAAACCGTAACTTTAACTTGTCAAAACATAAGTTTATATTGTTAAAAACATACATTCACTTGTAAAAAACGTACTTTAACTTGTCAAAAATGTGGTTTAACTTTTAATAAATGTACTTTAACTTGTAAAAACGTACTTCAACTTGTAAAAAACATACTTTAACTTGTAAAAAACGTAATTTAACTTGTAAAAAACGTACTTTAACTTGTCAAAACGTAACTTTAACTTGTAAAAAACCTACTTTAACTTGTCAAAATGTAACTTTAATTTGTCAAAACATAAGTTTAAATTGTTAAAAACATACATTCACTTGTAAAAAACGTACTTTAATATGTCAAAAATGTGGTTTAACTTGTAACAAATGTACTTTAACTTGTAAAAACGTACTTCAACTTGTAAAAAACGTACTTTAACTTGTAAAAAACCTACTTTAACTTATCAAAACATAATTTTAATTTGTCATAACGTAAGTTTAACTTGTTAAAAACATAATTTAACTTGTCAAAACGTAACGTTAACTTATAAACACGTACTTTAACTTGTCAATATGTAATTTTCATGTGTCAAAACGTAACTTTAACTTGTTAAAAACGTACTTCAACTTGTAAAAAACGTACTTTAACTTGTAAAAAACGTACTTTAACTTGTAAAAAACCTATTTTCCATGTCAAAATGTAACTTTAACTTTTCAAAACGTAACTTTAACTTGTAAAAAACCTACTTTAACTTGTCAAAACGTAAGTTTAACTTCGTAAAACGTAAGTTTAACTTGTTAAAAACTTACATTAACTTGTAAAAAACGTACTTTAACTTGTCAAAAATGTGGTTTAACTTGTAACAAATGTATTTTAACTTGTAAAAACGTACTTCAACTTGTAAAAAACGTACTTTAACTTGTAAAAAACCTACTTTAACTTGTCAAAACGTAACTTTAATTTGTCAAAACGTAAGTTTTACTTGTTAAAAACATAATTTAACTTGTCAAAACGTAACTTTAACTTGTAAAAAACGTACTTTAACTTGTCAAAATGTAATTTTAATGTGTCAACACGTAACTTTAAGTTGTTAAATAGTAACTTTAACTGGTAAAAAATGTACTTTAACTTTTAAAAAACGTATTTCAACTTGTAAAACAGATACTTTAACTTGTAAAAAATGTACTTCAACTAGTAAAAAACGTACTTTAACTTGTAAAAAACGTACCTTAACTTGTCAAAAACGTAACTTTAACTTATAAAAAACCTACTTTAACTTGTCAAAACGTAAATTTAACTTGTAAAAAATGTACTTTAACTTGTAAAAAACGTATTTCAATTTGTAAAACAGTTACTTTAACTTGTAAAAAACGTACTTCAACTTGTAAAAAACCTACTTTTACTTGTAAAAAAGGTACTTTAACTTGTAAAAAACGTACTTTAACTTGTCAAAACGTAACTTTAAATTGTAAAAAACCTACAATAACTTGTCAAAACGTAACTTTAACTTGTCAAAACGTATGTTTAACTTGTTAAGAACATACAATACCTTGTCAAAACGTAACTTTAAGTTGTTAAAACGTAACTTTAACTTGAAAAAAACGTACTTCAACTTGTAAAAAACGTACTTCAACTTGTAAAGCACTTGCTTTAACTTGTAAAAAACGTACTTTAACTTGTAAAAAACCTATATTACATGTCAAAATGTAACTTTAACTTATCAAAACGTAACTTTAACTTGTAAAACATGTACTTTAACTTGTAAAAAACCTACTTTAACTTGTCAAAACGTAACTTTAACTTGTCTAAACGTAAGTTTAACTTGTTAAAAACATACATTAACTTGTAAAAAACGTACTTTAACTTGTAAAAAATGTGGCTTAACTTGTAAAAACGTACATCAACTTGTAAAGAACGTACTTTAACTTGTAAAAAACGTACTTTAACTTGTTAAAAACGTACTTTAACTTGTCAAAACGTAACTTTAACTTGTAAAAAACCTACTTTAACCTGTCAAAACGTAAGTTTAACTTGTCAAAACGTAAGTTTAACTTGTTAAAAACTTACATTAACTTGTAAAAAACGTACTTTAACTTGTCAAAACGTAACTTTAACTTGTAAAAAACGTACTTTAACTTGTCAAAATGTAATTTTAATGTGTCAACACGTAACTTTAAGTTGTTAAATAGTAACTTTAACTGGTAAAAAATGTACTTTAACTTTTAAAAAACGTATTTCAACTTGTAAAACAGATACTTTAACTTGTAAAAAATGTACTTCAACTAGTAAAAAACGTACTTTAACTTGTAAAAAACGTACCTTAACTTGTCAAAAACGTAACTTTAACTTATAAAAAACCTACTTTAACTTGTCAAAACGTAAATTTAACTTGTAAAAAATGTACTTTAACTTGTAAAAAACGTATTTCAATTTGTAAAACACTTACTTTAACTTGTAAAAAACGTACTTCAACTTGTAAAAAACCAACTTTTACTTGTAAAAAAGGTACTTTAACTTGTAAAAAACGTACTTTAACTTGTAAAAAACCTACAATAACTTGTCAAAACGTAACTTTAACTTGTCAAAACGTATGTTTAACTTGTTAAGAACATACAATACCTTGTCAAAACGTAACTTTAAGTTGTTAAAACGTAACTTTAACTTGAAAAAAACGTACTTCAACTTGTAAAAAACGTACTTCAACTTGTAAAGCACTTGCTTTAACTTGTAAAAAACGTACTTTAACTTGTAAAAAACCTATATTACATGTCAAAATGTAACTTTAACTTATCAAAACGTAACTTTAACTTGTAAAACATGTACTTTAACTTGTAAAAAACCTACTTTAACTTGTCAAAACGTAACTTTAACTTGTCTAAACGTAAGTTTAACTTGTTAAAAACATACATTAACTTGTAAAAAACGTACTTTAACTTGTAAAAAATGTGGCTTAACTTGTAAAAACGTACATCAACTTGTAAAGAACGTACTTTAACTTGTAAAAAACGTACTTTAACTTGTTGAAAACGTACTTTAACTTGTCAAAACGTAACTTTAACTTGTAAAAAACCTACTTTAACCTGTCAAAACGTAAGTTTAACTTGTCAAAACGTAAGTTTAACGTGTTAAAAACTTACATTAACTTGTAAAAAACGTACTTTAACTTGTCAAAAATGTGGTTTAACTTGTAAAAAACGTACTTCAACTTGTAAAAAACGTACTTCAAATTGTAAAACACTTGCTTTAACTTGTAAAAAACGTACTTTAACTTGTAAAAAACGTATTTTAACTTGTCAAAACGTAACTTTAACTTGTCAAAACGTAAGTTTAACTTGTTAAAAACATACATTAACTTGTAAAAAATGTACTTTATCTTGTCAAAAATGTGGTTTAACTTGTAAAAACGTACATCAACTTGTAAAAAACGTACTTTAACTTGTAAGAAAATGTACTTTAACTTGTAAAAAACGTACTTTAAATTGTCAAAACGTAACTTTAACTTGTAAAAATCCTAGGTTAACTTGTCAAAACGTAACTTTAACTTGTTAAAAACTCACTTTAATTTGTAAAAAATGTATTTTAACTTGTCATAAATATTGTTTAACTTGTAACAAATGTATATTAACTTGTAAAAACGTACATCAACTTGTAAAAAACGTACTTTAACTTGTAAAAAACCTACTTTAACTTATCAAAACGTAATTTTAATTTGTCATAACGTAAGTTTCACTTGTTAAAAACGTAATTTAACTTGTCAAAACGTAACGTTAACTTATAAACACGTACTCTAACTTGTCAATATGTAATTTTAATGTGTCAAAACTTAACTTTAACTTGTAAAAAACGTACTTCAACTTGTAAAAAACGTACTTTAACTTGTAAAAAACCTATTTTCCATGTCAAAATGTAACTTTAACTATTCAAAACGTAACTTTAGCTTGTAAAAAACGTACTTTAACTTGTAAAAAACCTACTTTAACTTGCCAAAACGTAACTTTAACTTCTTAAAACGTAAGTTTAACTTGTTAAAAACTTACATTAACTTGTAAAAAACGTACTTTAACATGTCAAAAATGTGGTTTAACTTGTAACAAATGTACTTTAACTTGTAAAACGTACTTCAACTTATTTAAAACGTACTTTAACTTGTAAAAAACCTACTTTAACTTATAAAGAACGTACTTTAACTTGTCAAAATGTAACTTTAACTTGTAAAAAACCTACTTTAACTTGTCAAACCGTAACTTTAACTTGTCAAAACATAAGTTTATATTGTTAAAAACATACATTCACTTGTAAAAAACGTACTTTAACTTGTCAAAAATGTGGTTTAACTTTTAATAAATGTACTTTAACTTGTAAAAACGTACTTCAACTTGTAAAAAACATACTTTAACTTGTAAAAAACGTACTTTAACTTGTAAAAAACGTAGTTTAACTTGTCAAAACGTAACTTTAACTTGTAAAAAACCTACTTTAACTTGTCAAAATGTAACTTTAATTTGTCAAAACGTAAGTTTAAATTGTTAAAAACATACATTCACTTGTAAAAAACGTACTTTAATATGTCAAAAATGTGGTTTAACTTGTAACAAATGTTGGAATTTGATTAACAATTAACCTAATTTAATTACGAAACACATCCATATGTGGCGGAATTTCATAATTCAATTTAACATATAATAAATGTTTTAAAACATGTTCGATAACCATATCATTAAATCTAACCTAACATGTCAATAAATTTACAATCACATCAATAAATTTATCTAAGCATGCAAACGAATAATCCAAATACATATAATTATTCTAAAACATCATATTATTCAGATCCAATTCGTTCGAGGGATACTTACATAAGATTTGGATCTGCGAGAGCAAGTCTCGGTGTACGTCAAGGTGGTCGGCCGATCCTCTACGCCACGCGCGTCCAAGAAATCCTCAAAACCGTCGTGCCTTCGATCCTCCAAAATTAGCCGGCCCTGGGGAGAGAAAAATCACTCAAACAACCACAAGTTGAGTCAATGATAATACTCAAGGGATTTTAGGAGACAAAGAGGGTGGGCTCTTTCGTGGGAACAAGGGAAGAAGGGGAAACTCAAATAAAAGGAAGGGCTGCCGGGAAACAGTTTTCCTCTCTCTCTTTCTCTCTTAATTTCGGCCAAAACCTCTCAAGCACAAGGGGGGAGAGGTTTGGCTGAGTGTTGGTCGAAAGTAGGCTAGGGTTACCAAAGAGAAAGCCTCCTTTTATATCAGAGAGAATGGGCTTAAGTTAGGTCAAAATCCAGTTAAGACCCATTAGTCAAACTTAAGCCCAAAACTCCTTTTAATGAGTTTAAACAATTTTTCCAGCCCATAAAACACCTATTATGGCCGGCCATATTGTCCTAATTACCTCCCAAATTTATTTGATTTATTTCTAAAATAATATTTAATTAATTTAGAACATCTCATTTATTTAATGACAAGTCATTAATTATTTTCATACTAATCAATGTAGTACGAAACGAGAAAATATTTATTTTCATCTTTTATTTATTTGAATCATCAAATTATATTATTATCAATATAATAACATAATATGATTCGTGAAATAAATGTAATAATAAATAACCAGTTATTTATTTAATTACTCCGAAAATAATTTTCTTAGCGTAAATCACAATTTACGTTGAATGAGAAAATCAATCATTTCTTGTTCACCAAAATCTCGTCCGAGAGTCTATCATTGAGACCTTATGGACCCACATGAACGAAGCTTTAGAATAAGGCTCGGACACAAAAGTTCACAAATTTTTTCCGGCTTTTAATTCTTAATATTAGTCGATTCCACTAAAGGACCAATATTGAACATCTCTAAGTTCATATGCGTTTATATTTCCGTTTGATGTGACAAAACTATTCTTCACACGGTCCACGGTGTATTTTACGATATTACCCTTTGTGTGTATCATTAACTCAGAGGAATGTAAAATTACCGTTTTACCCCTGAGTTATTATTTCACCAAGTCCTCTGTTATTTGTGAACGAGAAAAACATAAAGTGAAATGTCTCAACATGTCACATGTTTTATTTCAAAGAATTCTTTATTCGATGAATACCAGGCCTGGTTTATTCGCTCACACTCTCATAACAGAGCATGGTGTGATACTAATGCCTTAGCATTGTTTCAACACAAATTCCATATCTGTGAATCACATGTTTCAACGAAACAGTATTATGACACCAACCGTCGGGTCAATGAAACTTCATTTAGCCATTGTCCATTGACAAATCAAATGTCATAAAGTGTTACAAGAATACATGTACTCACTTCAGGATTTAGGTAATTACTAAAATACCCCTCGTATGTGAGTTTGATGTTTCGAGTGATTAAACGGTTTTATCTCGAACTTCAAAACTTCACTGGTCTTGTTCAATATCTTCATTAAGATATCAAGAATGAATTACAGAGTCACAACTCTCCATATCACAAGATAAGATATCGTTTAATTCATTCTAACAATCATTACTAGGAATCGATTGCCCAATCGATCTTTAGATTGCGAACTATTATTTAAACTAGTCATAAGAAGGTATCTTGTCAAGTCTGTACTTAGCACTTCTTTCGTTGATGACAGTTTCAGAGCGTAGACATAAATGCGTAAACACAATCTTAAATAAGAATGGATATTCAATCTTTATTTAATTTCAAAGCAAAACAAATACAAAAGTATTTAATATCAAAAATCTCCTTTGTGGGCATAAATGCCAACAAACTCCCACTTGACTCAAAGGAGATGCGAATGATCTTTCAGTCCTAATCCTTCTAGGTGTCCCTCGAAGACCTTACTGGTTAAAGGCTTCGTGAAGGGATCAGCAAGGTTGTCCAACGTTGAGATCTTCATAACCATCGCGTCCCCTCTATGAACTATATCTCGTACCAGGTGGTATTTCCGGTCGATGTGTTTTGAGCGCTTGTGACTTCTTGGTTCCTTGCAGTTAGCAACGGCCCCACTGTTATCACAGTAAAGTGTAATGGGCTCGTTGGCACTTGGAACTACTTCCAAGTACATTAGGAATTTCCTCAGCCATACAGCCTCCTTTGCTGCTTCGCAAGCAGCCACATACTCGGCTTCCATGGTCGAGTCAGCAACGCAAGATTGCTTTATACTCCTCCAGACCACAGATCCACCATTCAAGGTGAACACAGACCCTGATGTGGATTTCCTGGAATCCTTATCCGCTTGAAAATCGGAATCGGTATACCCCGTCATATTCAGGTCATCACCTGAGTATGCAAGCATATAATTTCTCGTTCTCCGGAGATACTTGAGAATATGCTTGACCGCAACCCAGTGCTCGGGTCCAGGATTCGATTGGAATCTACTCACCACGCCCATTGCGTAACAAATATCTGGCCTAGTGCAGAGCATTGCATACATGAGACTTCCTACGGCTGAGGCGTAGGGAATATGTCTCATGTCTTCCATCTCTTGAGGAGTCTTGGGAGACTGCTCAATGGATAGATGCACTCCATGTTTGAAAGGTAGCTGTCCTTTCTTGGAGTTCTGCATACTGAAGCGATCCATGATCTTATCAATATAAGATGCTTGAGAAAGCGCTAACTTTCTGTTCTTCCGATCTCTTAAGATCTGAATCCCCAGAATGTAAGCCGCTTCTCCAAGATCCTTCATCTCAAACTGCTCTGACAGCCAGATCTTAACCTCTGATAACTTTCCCACATCATTCCCAATGAGTAGTATGTCATCTACATAAAGGATTAAGAAGACCACTTTGCCATCGTTTATCATCTTATAAACACATGGCTCATCTAGTGACTGATCAAAGCCGTAACTTTTCACAGTCTCGTCGAATCTAATATTCCACGATCTAGATGCTTGCTTTAGTCCATAAATGGACTTTAGCAACTCACAAACCTTGCCCTGTTGGCCTTTCTCCATGAACCCGTCTGGTTGAGCCATGTAAATGCGCTCGTCAAGATTTCCATTCAAAAATGCAGTCTTGACATCCATCTGCCAGATTTCATAATCTAGGGCGGCAGCAATGGATAAAAGAGTACGAATGGACTTTAGCATCGCCACGGGCGAGAAGGTATCTTCATAGTCGATACCTTCCTTTTGTGTGAACCCCTTCGCCACAAGTCGTGCTTTAAATGTCTCGACATTTCCATCCGGTCCTCTTTTCTTCTTGTAGATCCATTTACACCCAACAGGCTTGATGCCTTCAGGTAAATCTACAAGTTTCCAGACTTCGTTGACATACATCGAATGCATTTCAACGTTCATGGCTTCTTGCCATAGGTTTGCTTCAGAACTTTGCATTGCCTGGAAAAATGATACTGGATCATCTTCCTCCTTGTATGCGACTGCAGCAAAGGCCTCCCCGATGTACATCAATCGCTCAGGTTGTCGTACAATCCTGCTACTGCGACGAATCGTAGGAGGCTCAAGTTCTGAATGTGGTTCTTCTATTGTTGGTGTAGGACTTGTCCTATCTTGTGAAGTACCAGCTACTTCACCCAACATTTCCTTCAGCACAAGTTTGCTTCTCGGTACGGTATTCTTCATATAATCCTCTTCAAGAAACCTAGCGTTCGTGCTAACGAACGTTTTCTTGTCAGTAGGACTATAGAATGTGTACCCTTTTGTTTCTTTCGGATATCCTATGAAAAAGCATAATTCTGAACGACTGGCCAACTTGCTAGTCTTTTGTCTAAGCACGTGTGCTGGACAACCCCAGATCTTGATGTGGTTTAGAACAGATTTCTTACCACACCATCTCTCGTAGGGAGTGCCGGGAACCGTTTTTGACGGAACCTGGTTCAGAATATGAGCTGCCGTTTCTAAGGCATATCCCCAGAACGAATCAGGAAGAGATGAGTAACTCATCATTGATCTCACCATATCTAGTAGCGTTCGGTTCCTTCTCTCTGACACACCGTTTTGTTGTGGAGTGCCAGGTGCTGTAAGCTGAGAATGAATGCCTTCTTCTTTAAGAAGATCCTCGAACTCATCAGACAAGTACTCTCCTCCTCGATCTGATCGAAAGGTTTTGATTTGTTTCTCTCTTTGCTTCTCAACTAAGGCCCGATATTGTTTGAACATTTCAAAAGTATCGGATTTGTGTCGCATTAAGAAAACATGACCAAAACGTGAGTAGTCATCAGTGAAGGTTACAAAGTATTCGTAACCTCCTCTTGCCTGAATACTGATTGGACCACATACATCACTATGTATGAGTTCCAATACTTGTGTGGCTCTTAGACCTTTCGAAGAGAAAGGTCTCTTGGTCATCTTGCCTTCAAGACAGGATTCACACGTGGGCAAAGATCCCACGTTTAGAGATTTCAAAGGACCATCCTTTGTTAACCTCTTAATCCTATCTAGGCCAATATGTCCAAGACGTAAGTGCCATAGATATGTATCATCCGTTTCATCACTATGAAACGTCTTACGCTTCCTGAGTGAATCACTATTCACCTCAGTGTCCAAGATTGTCGGCTCATTAGGATATAGATAATAAATAGAATCTACTCGATGAGCTTTAGAAATAAAACAACCATTAAGAAAAATTTCAATACCATTATTGACTTTAAACTCATAATGTTGTTCTTCTAAACGACCAAAAGAAATTAAATTCTTGCAAAAGTCTGGAACATAATAAACGTTATTCAATAATAAAGCCTTATTCCCAAAATTCAGCTGCATGGTCCCGACAGATCTGGCTCTGACCTTCGTTCCATTCCCCCAGTTGAACGTGAACTCTTCTTCACCTAAGCTTCTGATTTTCCTGAAACCAATCAGATTACACACAATATGGTCAGAAGCCCCGCAGTCTAAAATCCAGGGTGATTCTTTATATGTCGTGTAACATGCTTGGGTGACGAAAGCCATACCTTTCCCCTTGACGGTCTTGAGGTAGGCAGGACAGTTCCTTCGCCAATGGCCGACTTCTCCGCAATGGTGGCACTTGTGTTTAGACTTGTCCACCTTTGCGATGCCCTTGCCTTTGACATCCGCAGCCTTCTTGTAGGGCGTCTTGGATCCCGTTCGGTTGGCGTTTTTGGGACCCTTCATCACTCTCTTCGATCCAGAAGTGGAAGCCCTATGTTCAGCAACATTGGCTTCGCCAGTCTTCTTCTTGGTCTTAGGGAGAAGTCCCTCGGCAGTCTGCAACTCCTTCATTAGCTCGGTTACATTATAATCGAGCTTGTTCATGGAGTAGTTCAGACGGAAGCTATCGAAAGAATCCGTCAGAGTCTCCAAGATCATATCGACCTTGGTGAGTCCATCGATCTCCGATCCGAGAATCTCCATGTCGTTCAGGTGACCCATGATCACTAGCATGTGGTCCCTGACTGACGTTCCCGGCTTCATCCGATAATTCATGAAATTTCGGATTGCCTGCTGCCTCGCCTGACGCCCATGACATCCAAACATGTCATGAAGATTGTAGAGCATGTCATATGCCGTGGCAATGTCCTTGTGAGATTGTTGCAACACATTGCTCATGGAACCCAAGATATAACACTTGGCAATCTCATCGGACCTTACCCACGTGTCATAGGCGTTCTTGTCCTCTTGGCTTGAGTCAGCACTCGGAGCTAGAGGACACGGGGTAGTGAGAACATACTTGTGCTTTTCCACCGTCAGTACAATGTCGAGGTTACGTTTCCAATCAACGTAATTCTCACCCTCGAGTTTGTTATAACTGAGTATAGATGCAAGTGGATCCATGATATTGCTAAAATTAAATGAAATGAATAAGTTTAGCATATGCTACAGTTTCGAATTATGATGCATGTACAATCCTAAATGAGTGAGGAAAGCGATAAATAATTCATGGTATTATGAACAAAAATGATCAATTACTTTTCCTAGGGGAAACCGTAATTGATCGCCTTTCATAGTCGTGACACATCACTATTTAGTTTGAACCATACAAGAAGTCACAACTTCTAGTTCTCGCTAATTAGCATAGACTTTGGTCACTTATGTTTAACGCATAGCCTCTATGGAGGGTTACTTTAAACAATAAGTCTAAGCGTGCAACCAACATGTGGGCCCTTATCCAAGTTACTTTGAAAACGGTTCTCCTAGGGGAGACCCCGCTTCATCGTTCCTCTTTAGGGCTTAGTTCGTAACAATTTAATTGACTATGTGCTTCCGAAGTACTCACATTGAAGGGAGGGCCACGAGGGTGATTCTTAGTTCATTCACACAAGTTAATTAAATTCATGTTGGGGACCTCGGGTTATTTCAACGACAAATAACCCTCCCACTTAGTTTTTGCAAAAATCATATTTTTGTGGACGATGTTCAATTTCATAAGTAGTTATTTAAATTAAACTATAATGATGCACAATTCATATAGTGTTGGCGTTCTATCCTATATGACATGTGGATGAATATGAGATAAGATTAAATAAAATAAAACATAATATTTAACTTATCTAATGGCCCATTTCTAAAATTACAACCCTTTACAAAAGAAAAAACAATAAACTACTTTATTCCTAGTCTTGTGTCGAGTCGTCGAATTTCCGAGTTTTAAAACTTAGAGATTAATATCTCCCACTCAAATAATTAAATTCATTTTTATTATTTCAAAAATAATATAAATAAATTTAATTATTCAAGATTTTAAATTTATTCGGAAACGATTTCCGAATCTCGGTCGTCGGGCCTAACCCTAGCTAGCTCGCGCGCGTCCAAAAACACACGGCCATGCTAGGGTTTTGGCCGACCAAACAGCCCTCTTGCGTCCAATACGCAGGTCCTTAGGGGTGTTCGGAATCGACCGGGATAGCTCCCACGCATTTCAAAAACGCGCGGCCATTCCCGGAGGCTGCCTTCCTTCTTCTTGTCTCCCGGATTACAAAATTATAAATTTAAATTTACAACAAATTACAAATTTAAATAAAATAAAAAATAAAAACCGGGACGTAACCCGTAAACAATCCTAGGGCCAATTAGAGTAAGGATCCATTCACATACACACACATACATTCACAAATGCAATTCATACAAAAACGCCAACACTCAAAATCGATTTAATGACAATTATGGCTCTGATACCATTTGTTGGAATTTGATTAACAATTAACCTAATTTAATTACAAAACACATCAATATGTGGCGGAATTTCATAATTCAATTTAACATATAATAAATGTTTTAAAACATGTTCGATAACCATATCATTAAATCTAACCTAACATGTCAATAAATTTACAATCACATCAATAAATTTATCTAAGCATGCAAACGAATAATCCAAATACATATAATTATTCTAAAACATCATATTATTCAGATCCAATTCGTTCGAGGGATACTTACATAAGATTTGGATCTGCGAGAGCAAGTCTCGGTGTACGTCAAGGTGGTCGGCCGATCCTCTACGCCACGCGCGTCCAAGAAATCCTCAAAACCGTCGTGCCTTCGATCCTCCAAAATTAGCCGGCCCTGGGGAGAGAAAAATCACTCAAACAACCACAAGTTGAGTCAATGATAATACTCAAGGGATTTTAGGAGACAAAGAGGGTGGGCTCTTTCGTGGGAACAAGGGAAGAAGGGGAAACTCAAATAAAAGGAAGGGCTGCCGGGAAACAGTTTTCCTCTCTCTCTTTCTCTCTTAATTTCGGCCAAAACCTCTCAAGCACAAGGGGGGAGAGGTTTGGCTGAGTGTTGGTCGAAAGTAGGCTAGGGTTACCAAAGAGAAAGCCTCCTTTTATATCAGAGAGAATGGGCTTAAGTTAGGTCAAAATCCAGTTAAGACCCATTAGTCAAACTTAAGCCCAAAACTCCTTTTAATGAGTTTAAACAATTTTTCCAGCCCATAAAACACCTATTATGGCCGGCCATATTGTCCTAATTACCTCCCAAATTTATTTGATTTATTTCTAAAATAATATTTAATTAATTTAGAACATCTCATTTATTTAATGACAAGTCATTAATTATTTTCATACTAATCAATGTAGTACGAAACGAGAAAATATTTATTTTCATCTTTTATTTATTTGAATCATCAAATTATATTATTATCAATATAATAACATAATATGATTCGTGAAATAAATGTAATAATAAATAACCAGTTATTTATTTAATTACTCCGAAAATAATTTTCTTAGCGTAAATCACAATTTACGTTGAATGAGAAAATCAATCATTTCTTGTTCACCAAAATCTCGTCCGAGAGTCTATCATTGAGACCTTATGGACCCACATGAACGAAGCTTTAGAATAAGGCTCGGACACAAAAGTTCACAAATTTTTTCCGGCTTTTAATTCTTAATATTAGTCGATTCCACTAAAGGACCAATATTGAACATCTCTAAGTTCATATGCGTTTATATTTCCGTTTGATGTGACAAAACTATTCTTCACACGGTCCACGGTGTATTTTACGATATTACCCTTTGTGTGTATCATTAACTCAGAGGAATGTAAAATTACCGTTTTACCCCTGAGTTATTATTTCACCAAGTCCTCTGTTATTTGTGAACGAGAAAAACATAAAGTGAAATGTCTCAACATGTCACATGTTTTATTTCAAAGAATTCTTTATTCGATGAATACCAGGCCTGGTTTATTCGCTCACACTCTCATAACAGAGCATGGTGTGATACTAATGCCTTAGCATTGTTTCAACACAAATTCCATATCTGTGAATCACATGTTTCAACGAAACAGTATTATGACACCAACCGTCGGGTCAATGAAACTTCATTTAGCCATTGTCCATTGACAAATCAAATGTCATAAAGTTTTACAAGAATACATGTACTCACTTCAGGATTTAGGTAATTACTAAAATACCCCTCGTATGTGAGTTTGATGTTTCGAGTGATTAAACGGTTTTATCTCGAACTTCAAAACTTCACTGGTCTTGTTCAATATATTCATTAAGATATCAAGAATGAATTACAGAGTCACAACTCTCCATATCACAAGATAAGATATCGTTTAATTCATTCTAACAATCATTACTAGGAATCGATTGCCCAATCGATCTTTAGATTGCGAACTATTAATTAAACTAGTCATAAGAAGGTATCTTGTCAAGTCTGTACTTAGCACTTCTTTCGTTGATGACAGTTTCAGAGCGTAGACATAAATGCGTAAACACAATCTTAAATAAGAATGGATATTCAATCTTTATTTAATTTCAAAGCAAAACAAATACAAAAGTATTTAATATCAAAAATCTCCTTTGTGGGCATAAATGCCAACAACAAATGTACTTTAACTTGTAAAAACGTACTTCAACTTGAAAAAAACGTACTTTAACTTGTAAAAAAGCTACTTTAACTTATCAAAACATAATTTTAATTTGTCATAACGTAAGTTTAACTTGTTAAAAACATAATTTAACTTGTCAAAACGTAACGTTAAGTTATAAACACGTACTTTAACTTGTCAATATGTAATTTTCATGTGTCAAAACGTAACTTTAACTTGTAAAAAACGTACTTCAACTTGTAAAAAACGTACTTTAACTTGTAAAAAACGTACTTTAACTTGTAAAAAACCTATTTTCCATGTCTAAATGTAACTTTAACTTTTCAAAACGTAACTTTAACTTGTAAAAAACCTACTTTAACTTGTCAAAACGTAACTTTAACTTCGTAAAACGTAAGTTTAACTTGTTAAAAACTTACATTAACTTGTAAAAAACGTACTTTAACTTGTCATAAATGTGGTTTAACTTGTAACAAATGTATTTTAACTTGTAAAAACGTACTTCAACTTCTAAAAAACGTACTTTAACTTGTAAAAAACCTACTTTAACTTGTCAAAACGTAACTTTAATTTGTCAAAACGTAAGTTTTACTTGTTAAAAACACAATTTAACTTGTCAAAACGTAACTTTAACTTGTAAAAAACGTACTTTAACTTGTCAAAATGTAATTTTAATGTGTCAACACGTAACTTTAAGTTGTTAAATATTAACTTTAACTGGTAAAAAATGTACTTTAACTTTTAAAAAACGTATTTCAACTTGTAAAACAGATACTTTAACTTGTAAAAAATGTACTTCAACTAGTAAAAAACGTACTTTAACTTGTAAAAAACGTACCTTAACTTGTCAAAAACGTAACTTTAACTTATAAAAAACCTACTTTAACTTGTCAAAACGTAAATTTAACTTGTAAAAAATGTACTTTAACTTGTAAAAAACGTATTTCAATTTGTAAAACAGTTACTTTAACTTGTAAAAAACGTACTTCAACTTGTAAAAAACCTACTTTTACTTGTAAAAAAGGTACTTTAACTTGTAAAAAACGTACTTTAACTTGTCAAAACGTAACTTTAAATTGTAAAAAACCTACAATAACTTGTCAAAACGTAACTTTAACTTGTCAAAACGTAAGTTTAACTTGTTAAGAACATACAATACCTTGTCAAAACGTAACTTTAAGTTGTTAAAACGTAACTTTAACTTGAAAAAAACGTACTTCAACTTGTAAAAAACGTACTTCAACTTGTAAAGCACTTGCTTTAACTTGTAAAAAACGTACTTTAACTTGTAAAAAACCTATATTACATGTCAAAATGTAACTTTAACTTATCAAAACGTAACTTTAACTTGTAAAACACGTACTTTAACTTGTAAGAAACATACTTTAACTTGTCAAAACGTAACTTTAACTTGTCTAAACGTAAGTTTAACTTGTTAAAAACATACATTAACTTAAAAAAAACGTACTTTAACTTGTCAAAAATGTGGCTTAACTTGTAAAAACGTACATCAACTTGTAAAGAACGTACTTTAACTTGTAAAAAACGTACTTTAACTTGTTAAAAACGTACTTTAACTTGTCAAAACGTAACTTTAACTTGTAAAAAACCTACTTTAACCTGTCAAAACGTAAGTTTAACTTGTCAAAACGTAAGTTTAACTTGTTAAAAACTTACATTAACTTGTAAAAAACGTACTTTAACTTGTCAAAAATGTGGTTTAACTTGTAAAAAACGTACTTCAACTTGTAAAAAACGTACTTCAAATTGTAAAACACTTGCTTTAACTTGTAAAAAACGTACTTTAACTTGTAAAAAACGTATTTTAACTTGTCAAAACGTAACTTTAACTTGTCAAAATGTAAGTTTAACTTGTTAAAACCTTACTTTAACTTTTAAAAAACGTAATTTTACGTCTCAAAACGAAACTTTATCTTGGAAAAAACGTACTTTAACTTGTAAAAAACATAATTAAACTTACCAAAACGTAACTTTAACTTGTAATAAACGTACTTTAACTTGTAAAGATTTAATTTTAATGTGTCAAAACGTAACTTTAAGTTGTTATAACGTAACTTTAACTAGTAGAAAATGTATTTTAACTTGTAAAAAATGTACTTCAACTTGTAAAATACTTACTTTAACTTGTAAAAAACGTATTTTAACGTCTCAAAATGTAACTTTAAGTTGTCAAAACGTAACTTTTACTTGTTAAGAAGGTACTTTAACTTGTAAAAAACGTACTTTAACTTGTTAAAAATGTACTTTAACTTGTCAAAACGTAACTTTAACTTGTAAAAAACCTACTTTAACCTGTCAAAACGTAAGTTTAACTTGTCAAAACGTAAGTTTAACTTGTTAAAAACTTACATTAACTTGTAAAAAACGTACTTTAACTTGTCAAAAATGTGGTTTAACTTGTAAAAAACGTACTTCAACTTGTAAAAAACGTACTTCAACTTGTAAAACACTTGCTTTAACTTGTAAAAAACGTACTTTAACTTGTAAAAAACGTATTTTAACTTGTCAAAACGTAACTTTAACTTGTCAAAACATAAGTTTAAGTTGTTAAAAACATACATTAACTTGTAAAAAACGTACTTTATCTTGTCAAAAATGTGGTTTAACTTGTAAAAACGTACATCAACTTGTAAAAAACGTACTTTAACTTGTAAGAAAATGTACTTTAACTTGTAAAAAACGTACTTTAACTTGTCAAAACGTAACTTTAACTTGTAAAAATCCTAGGTTAACTTGTCAAAACGTAACTTTAACTTGTTAAAAACTCACATTAATTTGTAAAAAATGTATTTTAACTTGTCAAAAATATTGTTTAACTTGTAACAAATGTATATTAACTTGTAAAAACGTACATCAACTTGTTAAAAACGTACTTTAACTTGTAAAAAACCCACTTTAACTTATCACAACGTAATTTTAATTTGTCCTAACGTAAGTTTCACTTGTTAAAAACGTAATTTAACTTGTCAAAACGTAACGTTAACTTATAAACACGTACTCTAACTTGTCAATATGTAATTTTAATGTGTCAAAACTTAACTTTAACTTGTAAAAAACGTACTTCAACTTGTAAAAAACGTAATTTAACTTGTAAAAAACCTATTTTCCATGTCAAAATGTAACTTTAACTATTCAAAACGTAACTTTAGCTTGTAAAAAACGTACTTTAACTTGTAAAAAACCTACTTTAACTTACCAAAACGTAACTTTAACTTCTTAAAACGTAAGTTTAACTTGTTAAAAACTTACATTAACTTGTAAAAAACGTACTTTAACTTGTCAAAAATGTGGTTTAACTTGTCAAAAATGTGGTTTAACTTGTAACAAATGTACTTTAACTTGTAAAAAAAATACTTTAACTTGTAAAAAACGTACTTCAACTTGTAAAAAACCTAATTTAACTTGTCAAAACGTAACTTTAATTTGTCAAAATTTAAGTTTACCTTATTAAAAACGTAACTTAACTTGTCCGAACGTAACTTTAACTTGTAAAAAACGTACTTTAATTTGTCAAAATGTAATTTAAATGTGTTAAAACATAACTTTAACTTGTAAAAAACGTACTTTAACTTGTCAAAACGTAACTTTAACTTGTTAAAAATGTACTTCAACTTGTAAAACACGTACCTTAACTTTTAAAAAACGTACTTCAACTTGTAAAAAACGTACTTTAACTTGTAAAAAACATATTTTAACGTGTCAAGATGTAACCTTAATTATCAAAACGTAACTTTAACTTGTTAAAATGTACTTTAACTTGTAAAAAAACGTAATTTAACTAGTCAAAATGTATCTTTAACTTGTCAAAACGTAACTTTAACTTATTAAAAACATACTTTAACTTGTAAAAAACGTACTTTAACTTGTAAAAAACATAGTTTAACTCGTAAAAAACGTACTTTAACTTGTCAAAATGTAACTTTAACTTGTCAAAATGTAACTTTTAACTTGTTAAAAACATACTTTAACTTGTAAAAAACGTACTTTAACTTGTAAAAAACGTTCTTTAACTTGTCAAAACGTAACTTTAACTTGTTAAAAACAGACTTTAACTTGTAAAAAACGTACTTTAACTTGTAAAAAACGTACTTTAACTTGTCAAAACGTAACTTTAACTTGTCAAAACGTATGTTTAACTTGTAAAAAACATACATTAACTTGTAAAAAAATTACTTCAACTTGTCAAAAATGTGGTTTAACTTGTAAAAAAATACTTTAACTTGTAAAAAACGTACTTTAACTTATAAAAAACTTTATTTAACTTGTCAAAACGTAACTTTAATTTGTCAAAATGTAAGTTTAACTTGTTAAAAACGTAATTTAAATTGTCCGAACGTAACTTTAACGTGTAAAAAATGTACTTTAACTTGTCAAAATTTTATTTAAATGTGTTCAAACGTAACTTTAACTTGTAAAAAACGTACGTTAACTTGTTAAAAACGTACTTCAACTTGTAAAAGACGTACCTTAACTTGTAAAAAACGTACTTCAACTTGTAAAAAACGTACTTTAACTTGTAAAAAACATATTTTAACCTGTCAAGATATAACTTTAATTGTCAAAACATAACTTTAACTTGTTAAAAATGTACTTTAACTTATAAAAAACTTACTTTAACCTGTCAAATCATAACTTTAACTTGTCAAAATGTAAGTTTAACTTGTTAAAACCTTACTTTAACTTTTAAAAAACGTAATTTTACGTCTCAAAACGAAACTTTATCTTGGAAAAAACGTACTTTAACTTGTAAAAAACATAATTAAACTTAACAAAACGTAACTTTAACTTGTAAAATACGTACTTTAACTTGTAAAGATTTAATTTTAATGTGTCAAAACGTAACTTTAAGTTGTTATAACGTAACTTTAACTAGTAGAAAATGTATTTTAACTTGTAAAAAATGTACTTCAACTTGTAAAATACTTACTTTAACTTGTAAAAAACGTATTTTAACGTCTCAAAATGTAACTTTAAGTTGTCAAAACGTAACTTTTACTTGTTAAAAAGGTACTTTAACTTGTAAAAAACGTACTTTAACTTGTTAAAAACGTACTTTAACTTGTCAAAACGTAACTTTAACTTGTAAATAACCTACTTTAACCTGTCAAAACGTAAGTTTAACTTGTCAAAACGTAAGTTTAACTTGTTAAAAACTTACATTAACTTGTAAAAAAACGTACTTTAACTTGTTAAAAATGTGGTTTAACTTGTAAAAACGTACTTCAACTTGTAAAATAACGTACTTCAAATTGTAAAACACTTGCTTTAACTTGTAAAAAACGTACTTTAACTTGTAAAAAACGTATTTTAACTTGTCAAAACGTAACTTTAACTTGTCAAAACGTAAGTTTAACTTGTTAAAAACATACATTAACTTGTAAAAAACGTATTTTAACTTGTCAAAAATGTGTTTAACTTGTAAAATTCGTACTTCAACTTGTAAAAAACGTACTTTAACTTGTAAGAAAATGTACTTTAACTTGTAAAAAACGTACTTTAACTTGTCAAAACGTAACTTTAACTTGTAAAAATCCTAGGTTAACTTGTCAAAACGTAACTTTAACTTGTTAAAAACTCACATTATTTGTAAAAAATGTATTTTAACTTGTCAAAAATATTGTTTAACTTGTAACAAATGTATATTAACTTGTAAAAACGTACATCAACTTGTTAAAAACGTACTTTAACTTGTAAAAAACCTACTTTAACTTATCAAAACGTAATTTTAATTTGTCATAACGTAAGTTTCACTTGTTAAAAACGTAATTTAACTTGTCAAAACGTAACGTTAACTTATAAACACGTACTCTAACTTGTCAATATGTAATTTTAATGTGTCAAAACTTAACTTTAACTTGTAAAAAACGTACTTCAACTTGTAAAAAACGTACTTTAACTTGTAAAAAACCTATTTTCCATGTCAAAATGTAACTTTAACTATTCAAAACGTAACTTTAGCTTGTAAAAAACGTACTTTAACTTGTAAAAAACCTACTTTAACTTGCCAAAACGTAACTTTAACTTCTTAAAACGTAAGTTTAACTTGTTAAAAACTTACATTAACTTGTAAAAAACGTACTTTAACTTGTCAAAAATGTGGTTTAACTTGTCAAAAATGTGGTTTAACTTGTAACAAATGTACTTTAACTTGTAAAAAAAATACTTTAACTTGTAAAAAACGTACTTCAACTTGTAAAAAACCTAATTTAACTTGTCAAAACGTAACTTTAATTTGTCAAAATTTAAGTTTAACTTATTAAAAACGTAACTTAACTTGTCCGAACGTAACTTTAACTTGTAAAAAACGTACTTTAACTTGTCAAAATGTAATTTAAATGTGTTAAAACATAACTTTAACTTGTAAAAAACGTACTTTAACTTGTCAAAACGTAACTTTAACTTGTTAAAAACGTACTTCAACTTGTAAAACACGTACCTTAACTTTTAAAAAACGTACTTCAACTTGTAAAAAACGTACTTTAACTTGTAAAAAACATATTTTAACGTGTCAAGATGTAACCTTAATTATCAAAACGTAACTTTAACTTGTTAAAATGTACTTTAACTTGTAAAAAAACGTAATTTAACTAGTCAAAATGTATCTTTAACTTGTCAAAACGTAACTTTAACTTATTAAAAACATACTTTAACTTGTAAAAAACGTACTTTAACTTGTAAAAAACATAGTTTAACTCGTAAAAAACGTACTTTAACTTGTCAAAATGTAACTTTAACTTGTCAAAATGTAACTTTGAACTTGTTAAAAACATACTTTAACTTGTAAAAAACGTACTTTAACTTGTAAAAAACGTTCTTTAACTTGTCAAAACGTAACTTTAACTTGTTAAAAACGGACTTTAACTTGTAAAAAACGTACTTTAACTTGTAAAAAACGTGCTTTAACTTGTCAAAACGTAACTTTAACTTGTCAAAACGTAAGTTTAACTTGTAAAAAACATACATTAACTTGTAAAAAAATTACTTCAACTTGTCAAAAATGTGGTTTAACTTGTAAAAAAATACTTTAACTTGTAAAAAACGTACTTTAACTTATAAAAAACTTTATTTAACTTGTCAAAACGTAACTTTAATTTGTCAAAATGTAAGTTTAACTTGTTAAAAACGTAATTTAAATTGTCCGAACGTAACTTTAACGTGTAAAAAATGTACTTTAACTTGTCAAAATGTAATTTAAATGTGTTCAAACGTAACTTTAACTTGTAAAAAACGTACGTTAACTTGTTAAAAACGTACTTCAACTTGTAAAAGACGTACCTTAACTTGTAAAAAACGTACTTCAACTTGTAAAAAACGTACTTTAACTTGTAAAAAACATATTTTAACCTGTCAAGATATAACTTTAATTGTCAAAACGTAACTTTAACTTGTTAAAAATGTACTTTAACTTATAAAAAACTTACTTTAACCTGTCAAATCGTAACTTTAACTTGTCAAAATGTAAGTTTAACTTGTTAAAACCTTACTTTAACTTTTAAAAAACGTAATTTTACGTCTCAAAACGAAACTTTATCTTGGAAAAAACGTACTTTAACTTGTAAAAAACATAATTAAACTTACCAAAACGTAACTTTAACTTGTAATAAACGTACTTTAACTTGTAAAGATTTAATTTTAATGTGTCAAAACGTAACTTTAAGTTGTTATAACGTAACTTTAACTAGTAGAAAATGTATTTTAACTTGTAAAAAATGTACTTCAACTTGTAAAATACTTACTTTAACTTGTAAAAAACGTATTTTAACGTCTCAAAATGTAACTTTAAGTTGTCAAAACGTAACTTTTACTTGTTAAGAAGGTACTTTAACTTGTAAAAAACGTACTTTAACTTGTTAAAAATGTACTTTAACTTGTCAAAACGTAACTTTAACTTGTAAAAAACCTACTTTAACCTGTCAAAACGTAAGTTTAACTTGTCAAAACGTAAGTTTAACTTGTTAAAAACTTACATTAACTTGTAAAAAACGTACTTTAACTTGTCAAAAATGTGGTTTAACTTGTAAAAAACGTACTTCAACTTGTAAAAAACGTACTTCAAATTGTAAAACACTTGCTTTAACTTGTAAAAAACGTACTTTAACTTGTAAAAAACGTATTTTAACTTGTCAAAACGTAACTTTAACTTGTCAAAACGTAAGTTTAACTTGTTAAAAACATACATTAACTTGTAAAAAACGTACTTTATCTTGTCAAAAATGTGGTTTAACTTGTAAAAACGTACTTCAACTTGTAAAGAACGTACTTTAACTTGTAAAAAACGTACTTTAACTTGTTAAAAACGTACTTTAACTTGTCAAAACGTAACTTTAACTTGTAAAAAACCTACTTTAACCTGTCAAAACGTAAGTTTAACTTGTCAAAACGTAAGTTTAACTTGTTAAAAACTTACATTAACTTGTAAAAAACGTACTTTAACTTGTCAAAAACGTGGTTTAACTTGTAAAAAACGTACTTCAACTTGTAAAAAACGTACTTCAAATTGTAAAACACTTGCTTTAACTTGTAAAAAACGTACTTTAACTTGTAAAAAACGTATTTTAACTTGTCAAAACGTAACTTTAACTTGTCAAAACGTAAGTTTAACTTGTTAAAAACATACATTAACTTGTAAAAAACGTACTTTATCTTGTCAAAAATGTGGTTTAACTTGTAAAAACGTACATCAACTTGTAAAGAACGTACTTTAACTTGTAAAAAACGTACTTTAACTTGTTAAAAACGTACTTTAACTTGTCAAAACGTAACTTTAACTTGTAAAAAACCTACTTTAACCTGTCAAAACGTAAGTTTAACTTGTCAAAACGTAAGTTTAACTTGTTAAAAACTTACATTAACTTGTAAAAAACGTACTTTAACTTGTCAAAAATGTGGTTTAACTTGTAAAAAACGTACTTCAACTTGTAAAAAACGTACTTCAAATTGTAAAACACTTGCTTTAACTTGTAAAAAACGTACTTTAACTTGTAAAAAACGTATTTTAACTTGTCAAAACGTAACTTTAACTTGTTAAAAACATACATTAACTTGTAAAAAACGTACTTTATCTTGTCAAAAATGTGGTTTAACTTGTAAAAACGTACATCAACTTGTAAAGAACGTACTTTAACTTGTAAAAAACGTACTTTAACTTGTTAAAAACGTACTTTAACTTGTCAAAACGTAACTTTAACTTGTAAAAAACCTACTTTAACCTGTCAAAACGTAAGTTTAACTTGTCAAAACGTAAGTTTAACTTGTTAAAAACTTACATTTACTTGTAAAAAACGTACTTTAACTTGTCAAAAATGTGGTTTAACTTGTAAAAAACGTACTTCAACTTGTAAAAAACGTACTTTAACTTGTAAAACACTTGCTTTAACTTGTAAAAAATGTATTTTAACTTGTAAAAAACGTACTTTAACTTGTCAAAACGTAATTTTAACTTGTCAAAACGTAAGTTTAACTTGTTAAAAACATACATTAACTTGTAAAAAACGTACTTTATCTTGTCAAAAATGTGGTTTAACTTGTAAAAACGTACATCAACTTGTAAAGAACGTACTTTAACTTGTAAAAAACGTACTTTAACTTGTTAAAAACGTACTTTAACTTGTCAAAACGTAACTTTAACTTGTAAAAAACCTACTTTAACCTGTCAAAACGTAAGTTTAACTTGTCAAAACGTAAGTTTAACTTGTTAAAAACTTACATTAACTTGTAAAAAACGTACTTTAACTTGTCAAAAATGTGGTTTAACTTGTAAAAAACGTACTTCAACTTGTAAAAAACGTACTTTAACTTGTAAAACACTTACTTTAACTTGTAAAAAACGTACTTTAACTTGTAAAAAACGTATTTTAACTTGTCAAAACGTAACTTTAACTTGTCAAAACGTAAGTTTAACTTGTTAAAAACATACATTAACTTGTAAAAAACGTACTTTATCTTGTCAAAAATGTGGTTTAACTTGTAAAAACGTACATCAACTTGTAAAAAACGTACTTTAACTTGTAAGAAAATGTACTTTAACTTGTAAAAAACGTACTTTAACTTGTCAAAACGTAACTTTAACTTGTAAAAATCCTAGGTTAACTTGTCAAAACGTAACTTTAACTTGTTAAAAACTCACATTAATTTGTAAAAAATGTATTTTAACTTGTCAAAAATATTGTTTAACTTGTAACAAATGTATATTAACTTGTAAAAACGTACATCAACTTGTTAAAAACGTACTTTAACTTGTAAAAAACCTACTTTAACTTATCAAAACGTAATTTTAATTTGTCATAACGTAAGTTTCACTTGTTAAAAACGTAATTTAACTTGTCAAAACGTAACGTTAACTTATAAACACGTACTCTAACTTGTCAATATGTAATTTTAATGTGTCAAAACTTAACTTTAACTTGTAAAAAACGTACTTCAACTTGTAAAAAACGTACTTTAACTTGTAAAAAACCTATTTTCCATGTCAAAATGTAACTTTAACTATTCAAAACGTAACTTTAGCTTGTAAAAAACGTACTTTAACTTGTAAAAAACCTACTTTAACTTCTTAAAACGTAAGTTTAACTTGTTAAAAACTTACATTAACTGGTAAAAAACGTACTTTAACTTGTCAAAAATGTGGTTTAACTTGTCAAAAATGTGGTTTAACTTGTAACAAATGTACTTTAACTTGTAAAAAAATACTTTAACTTGTAAAAAACGTACTTCAACTTGTAAAAAACCTAATTTAACTTGTCAAAACGTAACTTTAATTTGTCAAAATTTAAGTTTAACTTATTAAAAACGTAACTTAACTTGTCGGAACGTAACTTTAACTTATAAAAAACGTACTTTAACTTGTCAAAATGTAATTTAAATGTGTTAAAACATAACTTTAACTTGTAAAAAACGTACTTTAACTTGTCAAAACGTAACTTTAACTTGTTAAAAACGTACTTCAACTTGTAAAACACGTACCTTAACTTTTAAAAAACGTACTTCAACTTGTAAAAAACGTACTTTAACTTGTAAAAAACATATTTTAACGTGTCAAGATGTAACCTTAATTATCAAAACGTAACTTTAACTTGTTAAAATGTACTTTAACTTGTAAAAAAACGTAATTTAACTAGTCAAAATGTATCTTTAACTTGTCAAAACGTAACTTTAACTTATTAAAAACATACTTTAACTTGTAAAAAACGTACTTTAACTTGTAAAAAACATAGTTTAACTCGTAAAAAACGTACTTTAACTTGTCAAAATGTAACTTTAACTTGTCAAAATGTAACTTTTAACTTGTTAAAAACATACTTTAACTTGTAAAAAACGTACTTTAACTTGTAAAAAACGTTCTTTAACTTGTCAAAACGTAACTTTAACTTGTTAAAAACGGACTTTAACTTGTAAAAAACGTACTTTAACTTGTAAAAAACGTGCTTTAACATGTCAAAACGTAACTTTAACTTGTCAAAACGTAAGTTTAACTTGTAAAAAACATACATTAACTTGTAAAAAAATTACTTCAACTTGTCAAAAATGTGGTTTAACTTGTAAAAAAATACTTTAACTTGTAAAAAACGTACTTTAACTTATAAAAAACTTTATTTAACTTGTCAAAACGTAACTTTAATTTGTCAAAATGTAAGTTTAACTTGTTAAAAACGTAATTTAAATTGTCCGAACGTAACTTTAACGTGTAAAAAATGTACTTTAACTTGTCAAAATGTAATTTAAATGTGTTCAAACGTAACTTTAACTTGTAAAAAACGTACGTTAACTTGTTAAAAACGTACTTCAACTTGTAAAAGACGTACCTTAACTTGTAAAAAACGTACTTCAACTTGTAAAAAACGTACTTTAACTTGTAAAAAACATATTTTAACCTGTCAAGATATAACTTTAATTGTCAAAACGTAACTTTAACTTGTTAAAAATGTACTTTAACTTATAAAAAACTTACTTTAACTTGTCAAATCGTAACTTTAACTTGTCAAAATGTAAGTTTAACTTGTTAAAACCTTACTTTAACTTTTAAAAAACTTAATTTTACGTCTCAAAACGAAACTTTATCTTGGAAAAAACGTACTTTAACTTGTAAAAAACATAATTAAACTTACCAAAACGTAACTTTAACTTCTAAAATACGTACTTTAACTTGTAAAGATTTAATTTTAATGTGTCAAAACGTAACTTTAAGTTGTTATAACGTAACTTTAACTAGTAGAAAATGTATTTTAACTTGTAAAAAATGTACTTCAACTTGTAAAATACTTAATTTAACATGTAAAAAACGTATTTTAACGTCTCAAAATGTAACTTTAAGTTGTCAAAACGTAACTTTTACTTGTTAAAAAGGTACTTTAAATTGTAAAAAAACATAATTTAACTTGTCAAAATGTAACTTTAACTTGTCAAAACGTAACTTTAACTTGTTAAAAACATACTTTAACTTGTAAAAAACGTACTTCAACTTGTAAAAAACATACTTTAACTTGTCAAAACCTAACTTTAACTTGTTAAAAACAAACTTTAACTTATAAAAAACGTACTTTAACTTGTAAAAAACGTACTTTAAGTTGTCAAAATGTAACTTTAACTTGTCAAAACATAACTTTAACTTGTAAAAAACGTACTTTAACTTGTAAAAAACGTACTTTAACTTGTCAAAACGTAACTTTAACTTGTTAAAAACGTACTTTCACTTGTAAAAAACGTACTTTAACTTGTCAAAACGTAACTTTAACTTTTCAAAACGTAACCTTAACTTGTAAAAAACATACATTAACTTGTTAAAAAACCAACATTAACTTGTCAAAACGTAACTTTAACTTGTCACTTATTTAAAACATACATTTACTTGTAAAAAACGTAATTTAACTTGTCAAAAATATGGTTTAACTTGTAACAAATGTACTTTAACTTGTAAAAAACGTACTTCAACTTGTAAAAAACGTACTTTAATATGTAAAAAAACGTAATTTAACTTGTCAAAATGTAACTTTAACTTGTTAAAAACGTACTTTAACTTGTAAAAAATGTACTTTAACTTGTCAAAACGTAACTTTAACTTGTTAAAGACATACTTGTAAAAAACGTACTTTAACTTGTGAAAAACGTACTAAAACTTGTCAAAACGTAACTTTAACTTGTCAAAACGTAACTTTAACTTGTAAAAAACATACATTAACTTGTAAAAAAACCTACATTAACTTGTCAAAACGTAACTTTAACTTATCACTTGTTAAAAACATACATTAACTTGTAAAAAACATAATTTAACTTGTCAAAAATATGGTTTAACATGTAACAAATGTACTTTAACTTGTAAAATTCGTACTTCAACTTGTAAAAAACGTACTTTAACTTGTAAAAAACGTATTTTAACGTGTCTAAATGTAACTTTTACTTGTTAAAAACGTACTTTAAATTATAAAAAAACTTAATTTAACTTGTAAAAAAACGTAATTTAACTTTGCCAAAAAGTAACTTTAACTTGTCAAAACGTAAGTTTAACTTGTTAAAAACGTAACTTGAAGTTGTTATAACGTAACTTTAACTTGTGGAAAATGTACTTTAACTTGTAAAAAACGTATTTCAACTTGTAAAACACTTACTTTAACTTGTAAAAAACGTATTTAAAGTTTTAAAAAATGTCCTTTAACTTGTAAAAAACGTATTTTAACTTGTCAAAATATAATTTTAACTTGTCAAAACGTAACTTTAACTTGTTAAAAACATACTTTAACTTGTAAAAAAACCGTAATTTAACTTGTTAAAATATAACTTTAACTTGTCAAAACATAACTTTAACTTGTTCAAAACGTAATTTAACTTGTAAAAAATGTACTTTAACTTGTAAAAACCGTACTTTAACTCGTCAAAACGTAACTTTAACTTGTTAAAAACGTACTTTAACTTGTAAAAAACGTATTTAACTTGTAAGAAACGTACTTTAACTTTTCAAAACGTAACTTTAACTTATAAAAAACATACATTAACTTGCAAAAATCTAACTTTACCTTGTCAAAACGTAACTTTAAATTATCAAAACGTAAGTTTAACTTGTTAAAAACATACATTAACTTGTAAAAAAACGTAATTTAACTTGTCAAAATGTAACTTTAACTTGTCAAAACGTAACTTTAACTTATTAAAAACGTATTTAACTTGTAAAAACCGTACTTTAACTTGTAAAAACCATACTTTAAATTGTCAAAAAGTAACTTTAACTTGTTAAAAACGTAGTTTAACTTGTAAAAAACGTACTTTAACTTGTAAAAAACGTACTTTAAATTGTCAAAACGTAAATATAACTTGTCAAAACGTAACTTTAACTTGTTAAAAACGTACTTTCACTTGTAAAAAACGTACTTTAACTTGTCAAAACGTAACTTTAACTTGTCAAAACGTAACTTTAACTTGTAAAAAACATACGTTAACTTGTAAAAAAATTACTTCAACTTGTCAAAAATGTGGTTTAACTTGTAAAAAAAATACTTTCACTTGTTAAAAACTTACTTTAACTTGTAAAAAACCTAATTTAACTTGTCAAAACGTAACTTTAATTTGTCAAAATGTAAGTTTATCTTGTTAAAAACGTAATTTAACTTGTCCGAACGTAACTTTAACTTGTAAAAAACGTACTTTAACTTGTCAAAATGTAATCTAAATGTGTTAAAATGTAACATTAACTTGTAAAAAAACGTATTTTAACTTGTCAAAACGTAACTTTAGCTTGTGAAAAACGTACTTCAACTTGAAAAACACGTACCTTCACTTGTAGAAAATGTACTTTAACTTGTAGAAAATGTACTTCAACTTGTAAAAAACGTACTTCAACTTGTAAAAAACGTACTTTAACTTGTAAAAAACTTATTTTAACGTGTCAAGATGTAACTTTAACTTGTCAAAACGTAAGTTTAACTTGTTAAAAACGTAATATAACTCGTTAAAACGTAACTTTAACTTGTAAAAAACGTAGTTTAACTTGTCAAAATGTAATTTTAATGTGTCAAAACGTAACTTTAAATCGTTAAAACGTCACTTTAATTTGTAAAAAATGTATTCTAACTGGTAAAAAGCGTACTTCAACTTGTAAAACAAGTACTTTAACTTGTAAAAAACGTACTTTAAATTTTAAGAAACGTACTTTAACTTGTAAAAAACGTATTTTAACGTGTCAAAATGTAACTTTAACTTGTCACAACGAAACTTTAAATTGTCAAAACGTAAGTTTAACTTGTTAAAAACGTACTTTAACTTGTCAAAAATGTGGCTTAACTTGTAAAAACGTACATCAACTTGTAAAGAACGTACTTTAACTTGTAAAAAACGTACTTTAACTTGTTAAAAACGTACTTTAACTTGTCAAAACGTAACTTTAACTTGTAAAAAACCTACTTTAACCTGTCAAAACGTAAGTTTAACTTGTCAAAACGTAAGTTTAACTTGTTAAAAACTTACATTAACTTGTAAAAAACGTACTTTAACTTGTCAAAAATGTGGTTTAACTTGTAAAAAACGTACTTCAACTTGTAAAAAACGTACTTCAAATTGTAAAACACTTGCTTTAACTTGTAAAAAACGTACTTTAACTTGTAAAAAACGTATTTTAACTTGTCAAAACTTAACTTTAACTTGTCAAAACGTAAGTTTAACTTGTTAAAAACATACATTAACTTGTAAAAAATGTACTTTATCTTGTCAAAAATGTGGTTTAACTTGTAAAAACGTACATCAACTTGTAAAAAACGTACTTTAACTTGTAAGAAAATGTACTTTAACTTGTAAAAACGTACTTTAACTTGTCAAAACGTAACTTTAACTTGTAAAAATCCTAGGTTAACTTGTCAAAACGTAACTTTAACTTGTTAAAAACTCACATTAATTTGTAAAAAATGTATTTTAACTTGTCAAAAATATTGTTTAACTTGTAACAAATGTATATTAACTTGTAAAAACGTACATCAACTTGTAAAAAACGTACTTTAACTTGTAAAAAACCTACTTTAACTTATCAAAACGTAATTTTAATTTGTCATAACGTAAGTTTCACTTGTTAAAAACGTAATTTAACTTGTCAAAACGTAACGTTAACTTATAAACACGTACTCTAACTTGTCAATATGTAATTTTAATGTGTCAAAACATAACTTTAACTTGTAAAAAACGTACTTCAACTTGTAAAAAACGTACTTTAACTTGTAAAAAACCTATTTTCCATGTCAAAATGTAACTTTAACTATTCAAAACGTAACTTTAGCTTGTAAAAAACGTACTTTAACTTGTAAAAAACCTACTTTAACTTGCCAAAACGTAACTTTAACTTCTTAAAACGTAAGTTTAACTTGTTAAAAACTTACATTAACTTGTAAAAAACGTACTTTAACTTGTCAAAAATGTGGTTTAACTTGTCAAAAATGTGGTTTAACTTGTAACAAATGTACTTTAACTTGTAAAAAAATACTTTAACTTGTAAAAAACGTACTTCAACTTGTAAAAAACCTAATTTAACTTGTCAAAACGTAACTTTAATTTTGTCAAAATTTAAGTTTAACTTATTAAAAACGTAACTTAACTTGTCCGAACGTAACTTTAACTTGTAAAAAACGAACTTTAACTTGTCAAAATGTAATTTAAATGTGTTAAAACATAACTTTAACTTGTAAAAAACGTACTTTAACTTGTCAAAACGTAACTTTAACTTGTTAAAAACGTACTTCAACTTGTAAAACACGTACCTTAACTTTTAAAAAACGTACTTCAACTTGTAAAAAACGTACTTTAACTTGTAAAAAACATATTTTAACGTGTCAAGATGTAACCTTAATTATCAAAACGTAACTTTAACTTGTTAAAATGTACTTTAACTTGTAAAAAAACGTAATTTAACTAGTCAAAATGTATCTTTAACTTGTCAAAACGTAACTTTAACTTATTAAAAACATACTTTAACTTGTAAAAAACGTACTTTAACTTGTAAAAAACATAGTTTAACTCGTAAAAAACGTACTTTAACTTGTCAAAATGTAACTTTAACTTGTCAAAATGTAACTTTTAACTTGTTAAAAACATACTTTAACTTGTAAAAAATGTACTTTAACTTGTAAAAAACGTTCTTTAACTTGTCAAAACGTAACTTTAACTTGTTAAAAACGTACTTTAACTTGTAAAAAACGTACTTTAACTTGTAAAAAACGTGCTTTAACTTGTCAAAACGTAACTTTAACTTGTCAAAACGTAAGTTTAACTTGTAAAAAACATACATTAACTTGTAAAAAAATTACTTCAACTTGTCAAAAATGTGGTTTAACTTGTAAAAAAATACTTTAACTTGTAAAAAACGTACTTTAACTTATAAAAAACTTTATTTAACTTGTCAAAACGTAACTTTAATTTGTCAAAATGTAAGTTTAACTTGTTAAAAACGTAATTTAAATTGTCTGAACGTAACTTTAACGTGTAAAAAATGTACTTTAACTTGTCAAAATGTAATTTAAATGTGTTCAAACGTAACTTTAACTTGTAAAAAACGTACGTTAACTTGTTAAAAACGTACTTCAACTTGTATAAGACGTACCTTAACTTGTAAAAAACGTACTTCAACTTGTAAAAAACGTACTTTAACTTGTAAAAAACATATTTTAACCTGTCAAGATATAACTTTAATTGTCAAAACGTAACTTTAACTTGTTAAAAATGTACTTTAACTTATAAAAAAGTTACTTTAACCTGTCAAATCGTAACTTTAACTTGTCAAAATGTAAGTTTAACTTGTTAAAACCTTACTTTAACTTTTAAAAAACGTAATTTTACGTCTCAAAACGAAACTTTATCTTGGAAAAAACGTACTTTAACTTGTAAAAAACATAATTAAACTTACCAAAACGTAACTTTAACTTGTAAAAAACGTACTTTAACTTGTAAAGATTTAATTTTAATGTGTCAAAACGTAACTTTAAGTTGTTATAACGTAACTTTAACTAGTAGAAAATGTATTTTAACTTGTAAAAAATGTACTTCAACTTGTAAAATACTTAGTTTAACTTGTAAAAAACGTATTTTAACGTCTCAAAATGTAACTTTAAGTTGTCAAAACGTAACTTTTACTTGTTAAAAAGGTACTTTAACTTGTAAAAAAACGTAATTTAACTTGTCAAAATGTAACTTTAACTTGTCAAAACGTAACTTTAACTTGTTAAAAACATACTTTAACTTGTAAAAAACGTACTTCAACTTGTAAAAAACATACTTTAACTTGTCAAAACCTAACTTTAACTTGTTAAAAACAAACTTTAACTTGTAAAAAACGTACTTTAACTTGTAAAAAACGTACTTTAACTTGTCAAAATGTAACTTTAACTTGTCAAAACATAACTTTAACTTGTAAAAAACGTACTTTAACTTGTAAAAAACGTACTTTAACTTGTCAAAACGTAACTTTAACTTGTTAAAAACGTACTTTCACTTGTAAAAAACGTACTTTAACTTGTCAAAACGTAACTTTAACTTGTCAAAACGTAACTTTAACTTGTAAAAAACATACGTTAACTTGTAAAAAAATTACTTCAACTTGTCAAAAATGTGGTTTAACTTGTAAAAAAAATACTTTCACTTGTTAAAAACGTACTTTAACTTGTAAAAAACCTAATTTAACTTGTCAAAACGTAACTTTAATTTGTCAAAATGTAAGTTTATCTTGTTAAAAACGTAATTTAACTTGTCCGAACGTAACTTTAACTTGTAAAAAACGTACTTTAACTTGTCAAAATGTAATTTAAATGTGTTAAAACGTAACATTAACTTGTAAAAAACGTACTTTAACTTGTCAAAACGTAACTTTAGCTTGTGAAAAACGTACTTCAACTTGAAAAACACGTACCTTCACTTGTAGAAAATGTACTTTAACTTGTAGAAAATGTACTTCAACTTGTAAAAAACGTACTTCAACTTGTAAAAAACGTACTTTAACTGGTAAAAAACATATTTTAACGTGTCAAGATGTAACTTTAACTTGTCAAAACGTAAGTTTAACTTGTTAAAAACGTAATATAACTCGTTAAAACGTAACTTTAACTTGTAAAAAACGTAGTTTAACTTGTCAAAATGTAATTTTAATGTGTCAAAACGTAACTTTAAATCGTTAAAACGTCACTTTAATTTGTAAAAAATGTATTCTAACTGGTAAAAAACATACTTCAACTTGTAAAACAAGTATTTTAACTTGTAAAAAACGTACTTCAAATTTTAAGAAACGTACTTTAACTTGTAAAAAACGTATTTTAACGTGTCAAAATGTAACTTTAACTTGTCACAACGAAACTTTAAATTGTCAAAAAGTAAGTTTAACTTGTTAAAAACGTACTTTAACTTTTAAAAAACGTAATTTAACTTGTCACAGCGAAACTTTATCTTGTAAAAAACGTACTTTAACTTGTAAAAAACATAAGTAAACTTATAAAAACGTAAGTTTAACTTGTAAAAAACGTACTTTAACTTGTCAAAATGTAATTTTAATGTTTGAAAACGTAACTTTAAGTTGTTATAACGTAACTATAGCTTGTAGAAAATGTACTTTAACATGTAAAAAATGTACTTCAACTTGTAAAACACTTACTTGCACCTGTAAAAAACGTACTTCAACTTGTAAAAAATGTACTTTAACTTGTAAAAAACGTATTTTAACGTGTCAAAATATAACTTTAACTTGTCAAAACATAACTTTAACTCGTTAAAAACGTACTTTAACTTGTAAAAAAAACGTAATTTAACTTGTCAAAATGTAACTTTAACTTGTCAAAACATAACTTTAACTTGTTAAAAACGTACTTTAACTTGTAAAAAATGTACTTTAAATCGTCAAAACGTAACTTTAACTTGTTAAAAATGTACTTTAACATGTAAAAAACGTACTTTAACTTGTAAAAAACGTACTTTAACTTGTCAAAACGTAACTTTAACTTATAAAAACATACATTAACTTGTAAAAATCTTACTTTAACTTGTCAAAACGTAACTTTAAATTATCAAAACGTAAGTTTAACTTGTTAAAAACATACATTAACTTGTAAAAAACGTAATTTAACTTGTAAAAAATGTGGTTTAACTTGTAACAAATGTAATTTAACTTGTAAAAAACGTACTTCAACTTGTAAAAAACTTACTTTAACTTGTAAAAAACATATTTTAAAATGTCAAAATGTAACTTTAACTTGTCAAAATATAACTTTAATTTGTTAAAAACGTACTTTAATTTGTAAAAAACCGTAATTAAATGTGTCAAAAAATAATTTTAACTTGTAAAAACGTAACTTTAACTTGTTAAAAACGTACTTTAACTTGTAAAAAACGTACTTTAACTTGTCAAAGCGTAACTTTAACTAGTTAAAAACATACATGTAAAAACGTACTTTAACTTGTAAAAAACGTACTTTAACTTGTCAAAATGTAACTTTACCTTTTCAAAACGTAACTTTAACTTGTAAACAACATACATTAACTTGTTAAAAAACCAACATTAACTTGTCAAAACGTAACTTTAACTTGTCACTTATTTAAAACATACATTAACTTGTAAAAAACGTAATTTAACTTGTCAAAAATATGGTTTAACTTGTAACAAATGTACTTTAACTTGTAAAAAACGTACTTCAACTTGTAAAAAACGTACTTTAATATGTAAAAAAACGTAATTTAACTTGTCAAAATGTAACTTTAACTTGTTTAAAACGTACTTTAACTTGTAAAAAATGTACTTTAACTTGTCAAAACGTAACTTTAACTTGTTAAAGACATACTTGTAAAAAACGTACTTTAACTTGTGAAAAACGTACTATAACTTGTCAAAACGTAACTTTAACTTGTCAAAACGTAACTTTAACTTGTAAAAAACATACATTAACTTGTAAAAAAACCTACATTAACTTGTCAAAACGTAACTTTAACTTATCACTTGTTAAAAACATACATTAACTTGTAAAAAACATAATTTAACTTGTCAAAAATATGGTTTAACATGTAACAAATGTACTTTAACTTGTAAAATTCGTACTTCAACTTGTAAAAAACGTACTTTAACTTGTAAAAAACGTATTTTAACGTGTCTAAATGTAACTTTTACTTGTTAAAAACGTACTTTAAATTATAAAAAAACTTAATTTAACTTGTAAAAAAACGTAATTTAACTTTGCCAAAAAGTAACTTTAACTTGTCAAAACGTAAGTTTAACTTGTTAAAAACGTAACTTGAAGTTGTTATAACGTAACTTTAACTTGTGGAAAATGTACTTTAACTTGTAAAAAACGTATTTCAACTTGTAAAACACTTACTTTAACTTGTAAAAAACGTACTTCAAGTTTTAAAAAATGTCCTTTAACTTGTAAAAAACGTATTTTAACTTGTCAAAATATAATTTTAACTTGTCAAAACGTAACTTTAACTTGTTAAAAACATACTTTAACTTGTAAAAAAACCGTAATTTAACTTGTTAAAATATAACTTTAACTTGTCAAAACATAACTTTAACTTGTTCAAAACGTAATTTAACTTGTAAAAAATGTACTTTAACTTGTAAAAACCGTACTTTAACTCGTCAAAACGTAACTTTAACTTGTTAAAAACGTACTTTAACTTGTAAAAAACGTATTTAACTTGTAAGAAACGTACTTTAACTTGTCAAAACGTAACTTTAACTTATAAAAAACATACATTAACTTGCAAAAATCTAACTTTACCTTGTCAAAACGTAACTTTAAATTATCAAAACGTAAGTTTAACTTGTTAAAAACATACATTAACTTGTAAAAAACGTAATTTAACTTGTCAAAATGTAACTTTAACTTGTCAAAACGTAACTTTAACTTATTAAAAACGTATTTAACTTGTAAAAACCGTACTTTAACTTGTAAAAACCATACTTTAACTTGTCAAAAAGTAACTTTAACTTGTTAAAAACGTAGTTTAACTTGTAAAAAACGTACTTTAACTTGTAAAAAACGTACTTTAAATTGTCAAAACGTAAATATAACTTGTCAAAACGTAACTTTAACTTGTTAAAAACGTACTTTCACTTGTAAAAAACGTACTTTAACTTGTCAAAACGTAACTTTAACTTGTCAAAACGTAACTTTAACTTGTAAAAAACATACGTTAAGTTGTAAAAAAATTACTTCAACTTGTCAAAAATGTGGTTTAACTTGTAAAAAAAATACTTTCACTTGTTAAAAACTTACCTTAACTTGTAAAAAACCTAATTTAACTTGTCAAAACGTAACTTTAATTTGTCAAAATGTAAGTTTATCTTGTTAAAAACGTAATTTAACTTGTCCGAACGTAACTTTAACTTGTAAAAAACGTACTTTAACTTGTCAAAATGTAATTTAAATGTGTTAAAACGTAACATTAACTTGTAAAAAAACGTACTTTAACTTGTCAAAACGTAACTTTAGCTTGTGAAAAACGTACTTCAACTTGAAAAACACGTACCTTCACTTGTAGAAAATGTACTTTAACTTGTAGAAAATGTACTTCAACTTGTAAAAAACGTACTTCAACTTGTAAAAAACGTACTTGAACTTGTAAAAAACATATTTTAACGTGTCAAGATGTAACTTTAACTTGTCAAAACGTAAGTTTAACTTGTTAAAAACGTAATATAACTCGTTAAAACGTAACTTTAACTTAACTTGTCAAAATGTAATTTTAATGTGTCAAAACGTAACTTTAAATCGTTAAAACGTCACTTTAATTTGTAAACAATGTATTCTAACTGGTAAAAAACGTACTTCAACTTGTAAAACAAGTACTTTAACTTGTAAAAAACGTACTTTAAATTTTAAGAAAAGTACTTTAACTTGTAAAAAACGTATTTTAACGTGTCAAAATGTAACTTTAACTTGTCACAACGAAACTTTAAATTGTCAAAACGTAAGTTTAACTTGTTAAAAACGTACTTTAAGTTTTAAAAAACGTAATTTAACTTGTCACAGCGAAACTTTATCTTGTAAAAAATGTACTTTAACTTGTAAAAAACATAAGTAAACTTATAAAAACGTAACTTTAACTTCTAAAAAACGTACTTTAACTTGTCAAAATATAATTTTAATGTTTGAAAACGTAACTTTAAGTTGTTATAACGTAACTAAAGTTTGTAGAAAATGTACTTTAACTTGTAAAAAACGTACTTCAACTTGTAAAACACTTACTTGCACCTGTAAAAAACGTACTTCAACTTGTAAAAAATGTACTTTAACTTGTAAAAAACGTATTTTAACGTGTCAAAATATAACTTTAACTTGTCAAAACGTAACTTTAACTCGTTAAAAACGTACTTTAACTTGTAAAAAAACTTAATTTAACTTGTCAAAATGTAACTTTAACTTGTCAAAACATAACTTTAACTTGTTAAAAACGTAATTTAACTTGTAAAAAATGTACTTTAACTTGTAAAAATCGTACTTTAAATTGTCAAAACGTAACTTTAACTTGTTAAAAATTTACTTTAACATGTAAAAAACGTACTTTAACTTGTAAAAAACGTACTTTAACTTGTCAAAACGTAACTTTAACTTATAAAAAACATACATTAACTTGTAAAAATCTTACTTTAACTTGTCAAAACGTAACTTTAAATTATCAAAACGTAAGTTTAACTTGTTAAAAACATACATTAACTTGTAAAAAACGTAATTTAACTTGTAAAAAATGTGGTTTAACTTGTAACAAATGTACTTTAACTTTAAAAAAACGTACTTCAACTTGTAAAAAACTTACTTTAACTTGTAAAAAACGTATTTTAAAATGTCAAAATGTAACTTTACCTTGTCAAAATATAACTTTAATTTGTTAAAAACGTACTTTAATTTGTAAAAAACCGTAATTAAATGTGTCAAAATATAATTTTAACTTGTAAAAACGTAACTTTAACTTGTTAAAAACGTACTTTAACTTGTAAAAAAACGTACTTTAACTTGTCAAAGCGTAACTTTAACTAGTTAAAAACATACATGTAAAAACGTACTTTAACTTGTAAAAAACGTACTTTAACTTGTCAAAATGTAACTTTACCTTTTCAAAACGTAACTTTAACTTGTAAAAAACATACATTAACTTGTTAAAAAACCAACATTAACTTGTCAAAACGTAACTTTAACTTGTCACTTATTTAAAACATACATTAACTTGTAAAAAACGTAATTTAACTTGTCAAAAATATGGTTTAACTTGTAACAAATGTACTTTAACTTGTAAAAAACGTACTTCAACTTGTAAAAAACGTACTTTAATATGTAAAAAAACGTAATTTAACTTGTCAAAATGTAACTTTAACTTGTTTAAAACGTACTTTAACTTGTAAAAATTGTACTTTAACTTGTCAAAACGTAACTTTAACTTGTTAAAGACATACTTGTAAAAAACGTACTTTAACTTGTGAAAAACGTACGATAACTTGTCAAAACGTAACTTTAACTTGTCAAAACGTAACTTTAACTTGTAAAAAACATACATTAACTTGTAAAAAAACCTACATTAACTTGTCAAAACGTAACTTTAACTTATCACTTGTTAAAAACATACATTAACTTGTAAAAAACATAATTTAACTTGTCAAAAATATGGTTTAACATGTAACGAATGTAGTTTAACTTTTAAAATTCGTACTTCAACTTGTAAAAAACGTACTTTAACTTGTAAAAAACGTATTTTAACGTGTCTAAATGTAACTTTTACTTGTTAAAAACGTACTTTAAATTATAAAAAAACTTAATTTAACTTGTAAAAAAACGTAATTTAACTTTGCCAAAAAGTAACTTTAACTTGTCAAAACGTAAGTTTAACTTGTTAAAAACGTAACTTGAAGTTGTTATAACGTAACTTTAACTTGTGGAAAATGTACTTTAACTTGTAAAAAACGTATTTCAACTTGTAAAACACTTACTTTAACTTGTAAAAAACGTACTTCAAGTTTTAAAAAATGTCCTTTAACTTGTAAAAAACGTATTTTAACTTGTCAAAATATAATTTTAACTTGTCAAAACGTAACTTTAACTTGTTAAAAACATACTTTAACTTGTAAAAAAACCGTAATTTAACTTGTTAAAATATAACTTTAACTTGTCAAAACATAACTTTAACTTGTTCAAAACATAATTTAACTTGTAAAAAATGTACTTTAACTTGTAAAAACCGTACTTTAACTCGTCAAAACGTAACTTTAACTTGTTAAAAACGTACTTTAACTTGTAAAAAACGTATTTAACTTGTAAGAAACGTACTTTAACTTGTCAAAACGTAACTTTAACTTATAAAAAACATACATTAACTTGCAAAAATCTAACTTTACCTTGTCAAAACATAACTTTAAATTATCAAAACGTAAGTTTAACTTGTTAAAAACATACATTAACTTGTAAAAAACGTAATTTAACTTGTCAAAATGTAACTTTAACTTGTCAAAACGTAACTTTAACTTATTAAAAACGTATTTAACTTGTAAAAACCGTACTTTAACTTGTAAAAACCATACTTTAACTTGTCAAAAAGTAACTTTAACTTGTTAAAAACGTAGTTTAACTTGTAAAAAACGTACTTTAACTTGTAAAAAACGTACTTTAAATTGTCAAAACGTAAATATAACTTGTCAAAACGTAACTTTAACTTGGTAAAAACGTACTTTCACTTGTAAAAAACGTACTTTAACTTGTCAAAACGTAACTTTAACTTGTCAAAACGTAACTTTAACTTGTAAAAAACATACGTTAACTTGTAAAAAAATTATTTCAACTTGTCAAAGATGTGGTTTAACTTGTAAAAAAAATACTTTCACTTGTTAAAAACTTACTTTAACTTGTAAAAAACCTAATTTAACTTGTCAAAACGTAACTTTAATTTGTCAAAATGTAAGTTTATCTTGTTAAAAACGTAATTTAACTTGTCCGAACGTAACTTTAACTTGTAAAAAACGTACTTTAACTTGTCAAAATGTAATTTAAATGTGTTAAAACGTAACATTAACTTGTAAAAAACGTACTTTAACTTGTCAAAACGTAACTTTAGCTTGTGAAAAACGTACTTCAACTTGAAAAACACGTACCTTCACTTGTAGAAAATGTACTTTAACTTGTAGAAAATGTACTTCAACTTGTAAAAAACGTACTTCAACTTGTAAAAAACGTACTTGAACTTGTAAAAAACATATTTTAACGTGTCAAGATGTAACTTTAACTTGTCAAAACGTAAGTTTAACTTGTTAAAAACGTAATATAACTCGTTAAAACGTAACTTTAACTTGTAAAAAACGTAGTTTAACTTGTCAAAATGTAATTTTAATGTGTCAAAACGTAACTTTAAATCGTTAAAACGTCACTTTAATTTGTAAAAAATGTATTCTAACTGGTAAAAAACGTACTTCAACTTGTAAAAAAAGTACTTTAACTTGTAAAAAACGTACTTCAAATTTTAAGAAAAGTACTTTAACTTGTAAAAAACGTATTTTAACGTGTCAAAATGTAACTTTAACTTGTCACAACGAAACTTTAAATTGTCAAAACGTAAGTTTAACTTGTTAAAAACGTACTTTAAGTTTTAAAAAACGTAATTTAACTTGTCACAGCGAAACTTTATCTTGTAAAAAATGTGCTTTAACTTGAAAAAAACATAAGTAAACTTATAAAAACGTAACTTTAACTTGTAAAAAACGTACTTTAACTTGTCAAAATGTATTTTTAATGTTTGAAAACGTAACTTTAAATTGTTATAACGTAACTAAAGCTTGTAGAAAATGTACTTTAACTTGTAAAAAACGTACTTCAACTTGTAAAACACTTACTTGCACCTCTAAAAAACGTACTTCAACTTGTAAAAAATGTACTTTAACTTGTAAAAAACGTATTTTAACGTGTCAAAATATAACTTTAACTTGTCAAAACGTAACTTTAACTCGTCAAAAACGTACTTTAACTTGTAAAAAAAACGTAATTTAACTTGTCAAAATGTAACTTTAACTTGTCAAAACATAACTTTAACTTGTTAAAAACGTACTTTAACTTGTAAAAAATGTACTTTAACTTGTAAAAATCGTACTTTAAATCGTCAAAACGTAACTTTAACTTGTTAAAAATTTACTTTAACATGTAAAAAACGTACTTTAACTTGTAAAAAACGTACTTTAACTTGTCAAAACGTAACTTTAACTTATAAAAAACATACATTAACTTGTAAAAATCTTACTTTAACTTGTCAAAACGTAACTTTAAATTATCAAAACGTAAGTTTAACTTGTTAAAAACATACATTAACTTGTAAAAAACGTAATTTAACTTGTAAAAAATGTGGTTTAACTTGTAACAAATGTACTTTAACTTGTAAAAAACGTACTTCAACTTGTAAAAAACTTACTTTAACTTGTAAAAAACGTATTTTAAAATGTCAAAATGTAACTTTAACTTGTCAAAATATAACTTTAATTTGTTAAAAACGTACTTTAATTTGTAAAAAACCGTAATTAAATGTGTCAAAATATAATTTTAACTTGTAAAAACGTAACTTTAACATGTTAAAAATGTACTTTAACTTGTAAAAAACGTACTTTAACTTGTCAAAGCGTAACTTTAACTAGTTAAAAACATACATGTAAAAACGTACTTTAACTTGTAAAAAACGTACTTTAACTTGTCAAAATGTAACTTTAACTTTTCAAAACGTAACTATAACTTGTAAAAAACATACATTAACTTGTTAAAAAACCAACATTAACTTGTCAAAACGTAACTTTAACTTGTCACTTATTTAAAACATACATTAACTTGTAAGAAACGTAATTTAACTTGTCAAAAATATGGTTTAACTTGTAACAAATGTACTTTAACTTGTAAAAAACGTACTTCAACTTGTAAAAAACGTACTTTAATATGTAAAAAAACGTAATTTAACTTGTCAAAATGTAACTTTAACTTGTTTAAAACGTACTTTAACTTGTAAAAAATGTACTTTAACTTGTCAAAACGTAACTTTAACTTGTTAAAGACATACTTGTAAGAAACGTACTTTAACTTGTGAAAAACGTACTATAACTTGTCAAAACGTAACTTTAACTTGTCAAAACGTAACTTTAACTTGTAAAAAACATACATTAACTTGTAAAAAGACCTACATTAACTTGTCAAAACGTAACTTTAACTTATCACTTGTTAAAAACATACATTAACTTGTAAAAAACATAATTTAACTTGTCAAAAATATGGTTTAACATGTAACAAATGTACTTTAACTTGTAAAATTCGTACTTCAACTTGTAAAAAACGTACTTTAACTTGTAAAAAACGTATTTTAACGTGTCAAAATGTAACTTTAACTTGTTAAAAACGTACTTTAAATTATAAAAAAACTTAATTTAACTTGTAAAAAAACGTAATTTAACTTTGCCAAAAAGTAACTTTAACTTGTCAAAACGTAAGTTTAACTTGTTAAAAACGTAACTTGAAGTTGTTATAACGTAACTTTAACTTGTGGAAAATATACTTTAACTTGTAAAAAACGTACTTCAACTTTTAAAAAATGTCCTTTAACTTGTAAAAAACGTATTTTAACTTGTCAAAATATAATTTTAACTTGTCAAAACGTAACTTTCACTTGTTAAAAACGTACTTTAACTTGTAAAAAAACCGTAATTTAACTTCTCAAAATATAACTTTAACTTGTCAAAACATAACTTTAACTTGTTCAAAACGTAATTTAACTTGTAAAAAATGTACTTTAACTTGTAAAAACCGTACTTTAACTCGTCAAAACGTAACTTTAACTTGTTAAAAACGTACTTTAACTTGTAAAAAACGTATTTAACTTGTAAGAAACGTACTTTAACTTGTCAAAACGTAACTTTAACTTATAAAAAAAATACATTAACTTGTAAAAATCTAACTTGACCTTGTCAAAACGTAACTTTAAATTATCAAAACGTAAGTTTAACTTGTTAAAAACATACATTAACTTGTAAAAAACGTAATTTAACTTGTCAAAATATAACTTTAACTTGTCAAAACGTAACTTGAACTTATTAAAAACGTATTTAACTTGTAAAAACCGTACTTTAACTTGTAAAAACCATACTTTAACTTGTCAAAAAGTAACTTTAACTTGTTAAAAACGTAGTTTAACTTGTAAAAAACGTACTTTAACTTGTAAAAAGTGTACTTTAAATTGTCAAAACGTAAATATAACTTGTCAAAACGTAACTTTAACTTGTAAAAAACATACATTAAGTTGTAAAAAACTTACTTTAACTTGTCTAAACGTAACTTTAACTGGTCAGAACGTAAATTTTACTTGTAAAAAACCAATTTTAACTTGCAAAAACATAACTTTAAATTGTCAAAACGTAAGTTTAACTTGTTAAAAACATACATTAACTTGTAAAAAACGTAATTTAACTTGTCAAAAAATGTGGTTTAACTTGTAACGAATGTAGTTTAACTTGTAAAAAACGTACTTCAACTTGTAAAAAACGTACTTTAACTTGTAAAAAACGTATTTTAACGTGTCAAAATGTAACTCTAACTTGTCAAAATGTAACTTTAACTTGTTAAAAACATACTTTAACTTGTAAAAAAAACGTAATTTAACTTGTCAAAATTTAACATTAGCTTGTCAACACGTACTTTAACTTGTAAAAAACGTACTTTAACTTGTAAAAACCTACTTTAACTTGTCAAAACGTAACTTTAACTTGTCAAAACGTAACTTTAACTTGTCAAAACGTAAGTTTAACATGTTAAAAACATACATTAACTTGTAAAAAACGTAATTTAACTTGTCAAAAATGTGGTTTAACTTCTAACAAATGTACTTTAACTTGTAAAAAACGTACTTTAACTTGTAAAAAACCTACTTTAAGTTGTCAAAACCTAACTTTAACTTGTCATAATGTAATTTTAATGTGTCAAAACGTAACTTTAAGTTGTTAAAACGTCACTTTATCTTGTAAAAAATGGATTTTAACTTGTAATAACGTACTTCACCTTGAAAAACATATACTTTAACTTGTAAAAAACGTACTTCAACTTATAAAAAACGTACTTTAACTTGTAAAAAACGTATTTTAACGTGTCAAAATGTAACTTTATCCTGTCACAACGAAACTTTAACTTGTCAAAACGTAAGTTTAACTTGTAAAAAACGTAATTTTACTTGTCACAACGAAACTTTTACTTGTAAAAAATATACTTTAACTTGTAAAAAACATAATTAAACTTATCAAAACGTAAGTTTGACTTGTAAAAAACGTACTTTCACTTGTCAAAATGTAATTTTATTGTGTCAAAATGTAACTTTAAGTTGTTATAACGTAATTTTAACTTGTAGAAAATGCACTTTAACTTGAAAAAAACGTACTACAACTTGTAATACACTTACTTTAACTTGTAAAAAACGTACTTCAACTTGTAAAAAAATGTACTTTAACATGTAAAAAATGTATTTTAACGTGTCAAAATAAAACTTTATATTGTCAATACATAACTTTAACTTGTTAAAAACGTACTTTAACTTGTAAAAAAATGTAATTTAACTTGTCGAAATGTAACTTTAACTTGTCAAAACGTAACTTTAACTTGTTAAAAATGTACTTTAACTTGTAAAAAACGTACTTTAACTTGTAAAAAACGTACTTTAACTTGTAAAAACGTAACTTATACTTGTTAAAAACGTAGTTTAGCTTGTTAAACACGTAGTTTCACTTGTAAAAAATGTACTTTAACTTGTAAAAAACGTACTTTAAATTGTCAAAACTTAAATATAACTTGTCAAAATGTAACTTTAACTTTTCAAAACGTAACTTTAACTTGTAAAAAACCTAATTTAACTTGTAAAAAACGTATGTTTAACTTGTCAAAACGTATGTTTAACTTGATAAAAACATACATTAACTTGTAAAAAAACATAAATTAACTTTTAAAAAACTTACTTTAACTTGTCAAAACGTAACTTTAACTTGTCAGAACGTAACTTTAACTTTTAAAAAACCTACTTTACCTTGTCAAAACATAAGTTTAACTTGTCAAAACGTAATTTTAACTTGTCAAAACGTATGTTTAACTTGATAAGAACATACATTAACTTGTAAAAAACGTAATTTAACTTGTCAAAAATGTGGTTTAACTTGTAACAAATGTACTTTAACTTGTAAAAAACGTACTTCAACTTGTAAAAAAAGTACTTTTACTTGTAATAACAGTATTTTAACGTGTCAAAATGTAACTTTAACTTTTCAAAATGTAGTTTTAACTTGTTAAAAACATACTTTAACTTGTAAAAAAACGTAATTTAATTTGCCAAAATTTAACATTAATTTGTAAACACGTACTTTAACTTGGAAAAAAGTACTTTAACTTGTAAAAAACGTACTTTAACTTGTCAGAACGTAAATTTAACTTGTAAAAACCTACTTTATCTTGCCAAATCGTAACTTTAACTTGTCAAAACGTAAGTTTAAGTTGTTAAAAACATACATTAACTTGTAAAAAACGTAATTTAACTTGTCAAAAATGTGGTTTAACTTGTAACAAATGTACTTTAAATTGTAAAAAACGTACTTCAACTTTTAAAAAATGTCCTTTAACTTGTAAAAAACGTATTTTAACTTGTCAAAATATAATTTTAACTTGTCAAAAAGTAACTTTAACTTGTTAAAAATGTACTTTAACTTGTAAAAAAACCGTAATTTAACTTCTCAAAATATAACTTTAACTTGTTCAAAACGTAATTTAACTTGTAAAAAATGTACTTTAACTTGTAAAAACCGTACTTTAACTCGTCAAAACGTAACTTTAACTTGTTAAAAACGTACTTTAACTTGTAAAAAACGTATTTAACTTGTAAGAAACGTACTTTAACTTGTCAAAACGTAACTTTAACTTATAAAAAACATACATTAACTTGTAAAAATCTAACTTTACCTTGTCAAAACGTAACTTTAAATTATCAAAACGTAAGTTTAACTTGTTAAAAACATACATTAACTTGTAAAAAACGTAATTTAACTTGTCAAAATATAACTTTAACTTGTCAAAACGTAACTTGAACTTATTAAAAACGTATTTAACTTGTAAAAACCGTACTTTAACTTGTAAAAACCATACTTTAACTTGTCAAAAAGTAACTTTAACTTGTTAAAAACGTAGTTTAACTTGTAAAAAACGTACTTTAACTTGTAAAAAGTGTACTTTAAATTGTCAAAACGTAAATATAACTTGTCAAAAGGTAACTTTAACTTGTAAAAAACATACATTAAGTTGTAAAAAACTTACTTTAACTTGTCTAAACGTAACTTTAACTGGTCAGAACGTAAATTTTACTTGTAAAAAACCAATTTTAACTTGCAAAAACATAACTTTAAATTGTCAAAACGTAAGTTTAACTTGTTAAAAACATACATTAACTTGTAAAAAACGTAATTTAACTTGTCAAAAAATGTGGTTTAACTTGTAACGAATGTAGTTTAACTTGTAAAAAACGTACTTCAACTTGTAAAAAACGTACTTTAACTTGTAAAAAACGTATTTTAACGTGTCAAAATGTAACTCTAACTTGTCAAAATGTAACTTTAACTTGTTAAAAAAGTACTTTAACTTGTAAAAAAAACGTAATTTAACTTGTCAAAATTTAACATTAGCTTGTCAACACGTACTTTAACTTGTAAAAAACGTACTTTAACTTGTAAAAACCTACTTTAACTTGTCAAAACGTAACTTTAACTTGTCAAAACGTAACTTTAACTTGTCAAAACGTAAGTTTAACATGTTAAAAACATACATTAACTTGTAAAAAACGTAATTTAACTTGTCAAAAATGTGGTTTAACTTCTAACAAATGTACTTTAACTTGTAAAAAACGTACTTTAACTTGTAAAAAACCTACTTTAAGTTGTTAAAACGTAACTTTAACTTGTCAAAACGTAAGTTTAACTTGTCATAATGTAATTTTAATGTGTCAAAACGTAACTTTAAGTTGTTAAAACGTCACTTTATCTTGTAAAAAATGGATTTTAACTTGTAATAACGTACTTCACCTTGAAAAACATATACTTTAACTTGTAAAAAACGTACTTCAACTTATAAAAAACGTACTTTAACTTGTAAAAAACGTATTTTAACGTGTCAAAATGTAACTTTATCCTGTCACAACGAAACTTTAACTTGTCAAAACGTAAGTTTAACTTGTAAACAACGTAATTTTACTTGTCACAACGAAACTTTTACTTGTAAAAAATATACTTTAACTTGTAAAAAACATAATTAAACTTATCAAAACGTAAGTTTGACTTGTAAAAAACGTACTTTCACATGTCAAAATGTAATTTTATTGTGTCAAAATGTAACTTTAAGTTGTTATAACGTAATTTTAACTTGTAGAAAATGCACTTTAACTTGAAAAAAACGTACTACAACTTGTAATACACTTACTTGTAAAAAAATGTACTTTAACATGTAAAAAATGTATTTTAACGTGTCAAAATAAAACTTTATATTGTCAATACATAACTTTAACTTGTTAAAAACGTACTTTAACTTGTAAAAAAATGTAATTTAACTTGTCGAAATATAACTTTAACTTGTCAAAACGTAACTTTAACTTGTTAAAAATGTACTTTAACTTGTAAAAAACGTACTTTAACTTGTAAAAAACGTACTTTAACTTGTAAAAACGTAACTTATACTTGTTAAAAACGTAGTTTAGCTTGTTAAACACGTAGTTTCACTTGTAAAAAATGTACTTTAACTTGTAAAAAACGTACTTTAAATTGTCAAAACTTAAATATAACTTGTCAAAATGTAACTTTAACTTTTCAAAACGTAACTTTAACTTGTAAAAAACCTAATTTAACTTGTAAAAAACGTATGTTTAACTTGTCAAAACGTATCTTTAACTTGATAAAAACATACATTAACTTGTAAAAAAACATACATTAACTTTTAAAAAACTTACTTTAACTTGTCAAAACGAAACTTTAACTTGTCAGAACGTAACTTTAACTTTTAAAAAACCTACTTTACCTTGTCAAAACAGAAGTTTAACTTGTCAAAACGTAATTTTAACTTGTCAAAACGTATGTTTAACTTGATAAGAACATACATTAACTTGTAAAAAACGTAATTTAACTTGTCAAAAATGTGGTTTAACTTGTAACAAATGTACTTTAACTTGTAAAAAACGTACTTCAACTTGTAAAAAAAGTACTTTAACTTGTAATAACAGTATTTTAACGTGTCAAAATGTAACTTTAACTTTTCAAAATGTAGTTTTAACTTGTTAAAAACATACTTTAACTTGTAAAAAAACGTAATTTAATTTGCCAAAATTTAACATTAATTTGTAAACACGTACTTTAACTTGGAAAAAAGTACTTTAACTTGTAAAAAACGTACTTTAACTTGTCAGAACGTAAATTTAACTTGTAAAAACCTACTTTATCTTGCCAAATCGTAACTTTAACTTGTCAAAACGTAAGTTTAAGTTGTTAAAAACATACATTAACTTGTAAAAAACGTAATTTAACTTGTCAAAAATGTGGTTTAACTTGTAACAAATGTACTTTAAATTGTAAAAAACGTACTTTAACTTGTAAAAAACTTACTTTAACTTGTCAAAACGTAACTTTAACTTTTCAAAACGTAACTTTAAATTGGCAAAACGTAAGTTTAACTTGGTAAAAACGTAATTTAACTCGTCAAAAAGTAACTTTAACTTGTAAAAAACGTAGTTTAACTTGTCAAAATGTAATTTTAATGTTTCAAAACGTAACATTAAGTTGTTGAAACGTAACTTTAACTTGTAAAAAATGTATTTTAACTTGTAAAAAACGTACTTCAATTTGTAAAACATGTATTTTGATTTGTAAAAAAGTTACTTCAACTTGTAAAAAACGTACTTTAACTTGTTAAAAACGTATTTTAACGTGTCAAAATGTAAATTTATCTTGTCACCACGAAACTTTAACTTGTCAAAACGTAAGTTTAACTTGTTAAAAACGTAATTTAACTTTTAAAAAACGTAATTTTACTTGTCACAACGAAACTTTTACTTGTAAAATATGTACTTTAACTTGTCAAAATTTAACATTAACTTGTAAACACGTACTTTAACTTGGAACAAAGTACTTTCACTTGTAAAAAACGTACTTTAACTTGTTAGAACGTAAATTTAACTTGTAAAAACCTACTTTAACTTGTCAAAACGTAACTTTAACTTGTCAAAACGTAAGTCTAACTTGTTAAAAACATACATTTACTTGTAAAAAACATAATTTGACTTCTCAAAAATGTGGTTTAACTTGTAACAAATGTACATTAAATCGTAAAAAACGTACTTTATCTTGTAAAAAAACTTACTTGAACTTGTAAAAACGTAACTTTAACTTGTCAAAACGTAACTTTAACTTGTCAAAACGTAAGTTTAACTTGGTAAAAACGTAATTTAACTCGTCAAAACGTAACTTTAACTTGTAAAAAACATACTTTAACTTGTCAAAACCTAACTTTAACTTGTTAAAAACGTACTTTAACTTGTAAAAAACGTACTTTAACTTGTAAAAAAAGTACTTTAACCTGTCAAAATGTAACTTTAACTTGTCAAAACGTAACTTTAACTTGTCAAAATTATACTTTAACGTGTAAAAAATGTTCTTTAACTTGTAAACAACGTACTTTAACTTGTCAAAACGTAACTTTAACTTGTTAAAAACGTACTTTAACTTGTAAAAAAACATATTTTAACTTGTAAAAAACGTGCTTTAACTTGTCAAAACGTAACTTTAACTTGTCAAAACGTACGTTTAACTTGTAAAAAACATACATTAACTTGTAAAAAAATTACTTCAATTTGTCAATAATGTGGTTTAACTTGTTAAAAAATACTTTAACTTGTAAAAAACGTACTTTAACTTGTAAAAAACCTAATTTAACTTGTCAAAACGTACTTTAACTTGTAAAAAACATATTTTAAACTGTCAAGATGTAACTTTAACTTGTCAAAACGTAACTTTAACTTGTTAAAAACATACTTTAACTTGTAAAAAAACCGTAATTTAACTTGTTAAAATATAACTTTAACTTGTCAAAACATAACTTTAACTTGTTCAAAACGTAATTTAACTTGTAAAAAATGTACTTTAACTTGTAAAAAACGTGCTTTAACTTGTCAAAACGTAACTTTAACTTGTCAAAACGTACGTTTAACTTGTAAAAAACATACATTAACTTGTAAAAAAATTACTTCAACTTGTCAATAATGTGGTTTAACTTGTTAAAAAATACTTTAACTTGTAAAAAACGTACTTTAACTTGTAAAAAACCTAATTTAACTTGTCAAAACGTAACTTTAATTTGTCAAAATGTAAGTTTAACTTGTTAAAAACGTAATTTAACTTGTCCGAACGTAACTTTAACTTGTAAAAAACATACTTTAACTTGTCAAAATGTAATTAAATTTGTTAAAACGTAACTTTAACTTGTAAAAAACGTACTTTAACTTGTCAAAACGTAACTTTAACTTGTTAAAAACGTACTTCAACTTGTAAAACACGTACCTTAAATATTAAAAAAACGTACTTCAACTTGTAAAAAACGTACTTTAACTTGTAAAAAACATATTTTAACGTGTCAAAATGTAACTTTAATTGTCAAAACGTAACTTTAACTTGTTAAAAATGTACTTTAACTTATAAAAAACTTACTTTAACCTGTCAAAACGTAACTTTAACTGTTAAAAACGTAAATTTCACTTGTTAAAAACGTACTTTAACTTTTAAAAAACGTTATCTTGCGTCTCACAACGAAACTTTATCTTGTAAAAAACGTACTTTAACTTGTAAAAAACATAAATAAACTTATCAAAACGTAACTTTAACTTGTAAAAAACGTACTTTAACTTGTCAAGATTTAATTTTAATGTGTCAAAACGTAACTTTAAGTTGTTATAACGTAAGTTTAACTTGTAGAAAATGTATTTTAACTTGTAAAAAACGTACTTCAACTTGTAAAAAACGTACTTCAACTTGTAAAAAACGTACTTTAACTTGTAAAAAACGTATTTTAACGTGTCAAAATGTAACTTTAACTTGTCAAAAACGTAACTTTAACTTGTTAAAAACGTACTTTAACTTGTAAAAAACGTACTTTAACTTGTAAAAAACGTACTTTAACTTGTCAAAATGTAACTTTAACTTCTCCAAACGTAACTTTAACATGTTAAAAACATACTTTAACTTGTAAAAAAAGTACTTTAACTTGTAAAAAACGTACTTTAACTTGTAAAACACGTACCTTAACTTGTAAAAAACGTACTTCAACTTGTAAAAAACGTACTTTAACTTGTAAAAAACATATTTTAACGTGTCAAGATGTAACTTTAATTGTCAAAACGTAACTTTAACTTGTTAAAAATGTACTTTAACTTGTATAAAACTTACTTTAACTTGTCAAAACGTAACTTTAACTTGTCAAAACGTAAGTTTAACTTGTTAAAAACGTACTTTTACTTTTGAAAAACTTAATTTTACTTCTCACAACTAAACTTTATCTTTTAAACAACGTACATTAACTTGTAAAAAACATAATTAAACTTATCAAAACGTAACTTTAACTTGTAAAAAACGTAGTTTAACTTGTCAAAATGTAATTTTAATGTGTCAAAACGTAACTTTAAGTTGTTAAAACGTAACTTTAACTTGTAAAAAAAGTAACTTTAACTTGTAAAAAACATACTTTAACTTGTAAAAAACATGCTTTAACTTCTCAAAACGTAACTTTAACTTGTCAAAATGTAAGTTTAACTTGTAAAAAACATACATTACCTTGTAAAAAAATTACTTCAACTTGTCAAAAATGTGTTTAACTTGTAAAAAAATACTTTAACTTGTAAAAAACGTACTTTAACTTGTAAAAAACCTAATTTAACTTGTCAAAACGTAACTTTAATTTGTCAAAATGTAAGTTTAACTTGTTAAAAACATAATTTAACTTGTCCGAACGTAACTTTAACTTGTAAAAAACGTACTTTAACTTGTCAAAATGTAATTTAAATGTGTTAAAACATAACTTTAACTTGTAAAAAACGTACTTTAACTTGTCAAAACGTAACTTTAACTTGTTAAAAACGTACTTCAACTTGTAAAACACGTACCTTAACTTGTAAAAAATGTATTTCAACTTGTAAAAAACGTACTTTAACTTGTAAAAAACATATTTTAACGTGTCAAGATGTAACTTTAACCTGTCAAAACGTAAGTTTAACTTGTTAACAACGTAATATAACTCGTTAAAACGTAACTTTAACTTGTAAAAAACGTAGTTTAACTTGTCAAAATGTAATGTTAATGTGTCAAAACGTAACTTTAAATCGTTAAAACGTAACTTTAACTTGTAAAAAAATGTATTTTAACTTTTAAAAAACGTACTTCAACTTGTAAAACAAGTACTTCAACTTGTAAAAAACGTACTTCAAATTTTAAAAATCTTACTTTAACTTGTAAAAAACGTATTTTAACGTGTCAAAATGTAACTTTAACTTGTCACAACGAAACTTTAACTTGTCAAAACGTAAGTTTAACTTGTTGAAAACGTACTTTAACTTTTAAAAAACGTAATTTTACTTGTCATAGAGAAACTTTATCTTGTAAAAAATGTACATTAACTTGTAAAAACCATAAGTAAACTTATAAAAACGTAACTTTAACTTGTAAAAAACGTACTTTAACTTGTCAAAATGTCATTTTAATGTGTGAAAACTTAACTTTAAGTTGTTATAACGTAACTTTAACTTGTAGAAAATGTACTTTAACTTGTAAAGAACGTATTTTAACTTGTAAAGAACGTATGTTAACTTGTCAAAATATAACTTTAACATATCAAAACGTAACTTTAACTTGTTAAAAACGTACTTTAACTAGTAAAAAAAACGTAATTTAACTTGTTAAAATGTAACTTTAACTTGTCAAAACATAACTTGAACTTGTTAAAAACGTACTTTAACTTGTAAAAAATGTACTTTAACTTGTAAAACTGTACTTTAACTCGTCAAAACGTAACTTTAACTTGTTAAAAACGTACTTTAACTTGTAAAAAACGTACTTTAATCTGTAAAAAACGTACTTTAACTTGTCAAAACGTAATTTTTAACTTATAAAAAACATACATTAACTTGTAAAAATCTTACTTTAACTTGTCAAAACGTAACTTTAAATTATCAAAACGTAATTTAACTTGTCAAAAATGTGGTTTAACTTGTAACAAATGTAGTTTAACTTGTAAAAAAGGTACTTCAACTTGTAAAAAACGTACTTTCACTTGTAAAAACGTACTTTAACTTGTAAAACACGTACCTTAACTTGTAAAAAACGTACTTCAACTTGTAAAAAACGTACTTTAACTTGTAAAAAACATATTTTAACGTGTCAAGATGTAACTTTAATTGTCAAAACGTAACTTTAACTTGTTAAAAATGTACTTTAACTTGTATAAAACTTACTTTAACTTGTCAAAACGTAACTTTAACTTGTCAAAACGTAAGTTTAACTTGTTAAAAACGTACTTTTACTTTTGAAAAACTTAATTTTACTTCTCACAACTAAACTTTATCTTGTAAACAACGTACATTAACTTGTAAAAAACATAATTAAACTTATCAAAACGTAACTTTAACTTGTAAAAAACGTAGTTTAACTTGTCAAAATGTAATTTTAATGTGTCAAAACGTAACTTTAAGTTGTTAAAACGTAACTTTAACTTGTAAAAAAAGTAACTTTAACTTGTAAAAAACATACTTTAACTTGTAAAAAACATGCTTTAACTTCTCAAAACGTAACTTTAACTTGTCAAAATGTAAGTTTAACTTGTAAAAAACATACATTAACTTGTAAAAAAATTACTTCAACTTGTCAAAAATGTGTTTAACTTGTAAAAAAATACTTTAACTTGTAAAAAACGTACTTTAACTTGTAAAAAACCTAATTTAACTTGTCAAAACGTAACTTTAATTTGTCAAAATGTAAGTTTAACTTGTTAAAAACATAATTTAACTTGTCCGAACGTAACTTTAACTTGTAAAAAACGTACTTTAACTTGTCAAAATGTAATTTAAATGTGTTAAAACATAACTTTAACTTGTAAAAAACGTACTTTAACTTGTCAAAACGTAACTTTAACTTGTTAAAAACGTACTTCAACTTGTAAAACACGTACCTTAACTTGTAAAAAATGTATTTCAACTTGTAAAAAACGTACTTTAACTTGTAAAAAACATATTTTAACGTGTCAAGATGTAACTTTAACTTGTCAAAACGTAAGTTTAACTTGTTAACAACGTAATATAACTCGTTAAAACGTAACTTTAACTTGTAAAAAATGTAGTTTAACTTGTCAAAATGTAATGTTAATGTGTCAAAACGTAACTTTAAATCGTTAAAACGTAACTTTAACTTGTAAAAAAATGTATTTTAACTTTTAAAAAACGTACTTCAACTTGTAAAACAAGTACTTCAACTTGTAAAAAACGTACTTCAAATTTTAAAAATCTTACTTTAACTTGTAAAAAACGTATTTTAACGTGTCAAAATGTAACTTTAACTTGTCACAACGAAACTTTAACTTGTCAAAACGTAAGTTTAACTTGTTGAAAACGTACTTTAACTTTTAAAAAACGTAATTTTACTTGTCATAGAGAAACTTTATCTTGTAAAAAATGTACATTAACTTGTAAAAACCATAAGTAAACTTATAAAAACGTAACTTTAACTTGTAAAAAACGTACTTTAACTTGTCAAAATGTCATTTTAATTTGTGAAAACTTAACTTTAAGTTGTTATAACGTAACTTTAACTTGTAGAAAATGTACTTTAACTTGTAAAGAACGTATTTTAACTTGTAAAGAACGTATTTTAACTTGTCAAAATATAACTTTAACATATCAAAACGTAACTTTAACTTGTTAAAAACGTACTTTAACTAGTAAAAAAAAACGTAATTTAACTTGTTAAAATGTAACTTTAACTTGTCAAAACATAACTT
>CATQIS010000035.1:0-98328 GCA_958296335.1 Urtica urens | reverse complement strand
GCTTAAATTGTTAAAAACATACATTCACTTGTAAAAAAACGTACTTTAACTTGTCAAAAATGTGATTTAACTTGTAACAAATGTACTTTAACTTGTAAAAATGTAATTTTAACTTGTCAAAATGTAATTTTAATGTGTCAAAACGTAACTTGAAGTTGTTAAAACGTAACTTTAAATGGTAAAAAATGTACTTTAACTTGTAAAAAACGTACTGCAACTTCTAAAAAACGTACTTTAAGTTGTAAAAAAACGTATTTTAACGTGTCAAAATGTAACTTAAACTTGTCAAAACGTAACTTTAACTTGTTAAAAACGTACTTTAACTTGTAAAAAAAGTACTTTAACTTGTAAAAAACGTATTTTAACTTGTAAAAAATGTACTTTAACTTGTCAAAACGTAACTTTAACTTGTAAAAAACCTACATTAACTTGTCAAAACGTAACTTTAACTTGTCAAAACGTAAGTTTAACTTGTTAAAAACATACATTAACTTGTAAAAAAAGTACTTTAACTTGTAAAAAAACGTATTTTAACTTGTAAAAAACGTACTTTAACTTGTCAAAACGTAACTTTAACTTGTAAAATACCTACTTTACCTTGACAAAACGTAACTTTAACTTGTCAAAACGTATGTTTAACTTGTTAAAAACACACATTAACTTGTAAAAAATATATTTTAACTTGTCAAAAATGTGGTTTAACTTGTAATAAATGTACTTTAACTTGTAAAAACGTACTTCAACTTGTTAAAAAACGTACTTTAACTTGTCAAAACGTAACTTTAACATTTAAAAAACCTACTTTAACTTGTCAAAACGTAATTTAACTTGTCAAAACGTAAGTTTAACTTGTTAAAAACATATATTCACTAGTAAAAAACGTACTTTAACTTGAAAAAAATGTGGTTTAACTTGTAACAAATGTACTTTAACTTGTAAAAACGTACTTCAACTTGTAAAAAATGTATTTTAACTTGTAAAAAACCTACTTTAACTTGTGAAAACGTAACTTTAATTGTCAAAACGTAAGTTTAACTTGTTAACAACATAATTTAACTTGTCAAAACGTATCTTTAACTTGTAAAAATGTAATTTTAACTTGTCAAAATGTAATTTTAATGTGTCAAAACGTAACTTGAAGTTGTTAAAACGTAACTTTAAATGGTAAAAAATGTACTTTAACTTGTAAAAAACGTATTTCAACTTGTAAAACACTTACTTTAACTTGTAAAAAACGTACTGCAACTTCTAAAAAACGTACTTTAAGTTGTAAAAAACCTATTTTAACGTGTCAAAATGTAACTTAAACTTGTCAAAACGTAACTTTAACTTGTTAAAAACGTACTTTAATTTGTAAAAAACGTAATTTAACTTGTCAAAATATAACTTTAACTTGTCAAAACTTAACTTTAACTTGTTACAAACGTACTTTAACTTGTAAAAAACGTACTTTAACTTGTAAAAAACGTACTTCAACTTGTAAAAAACGTTCTTTAACTTGTCAAAATGTAATTTTAATGTGTCAAAACGTACTTGAACTTGTCAAAAATGTGGTTTAACTTGTAACAAATGTACTTTAACTTGTAAAAATGTACTTCAACTTGTAAAAAACGTACTTTAACTTGTAAAAAACCTACTTTAACTTGTCAAACCGTAACTTTAATTTGTCAAAACGTAAGTTTAACTTGTTAAAAACGTAATTTACCTTGTCAAACCGTAACTTTAACTTGTAAAATACGTACTTTAACTTGTCAAAATGTAATTTTAATGTGTCAAAACGTAACTTTAAGTTGTTAAAACGTAACATTAACTTGTAAAAAACGTACTTCAACTTATAAAAAACGTACTTCAACTTGTAAAACACTTGTTTTAACTTGTAAAAAACGTACTTCAACTTGTAAAAAACGTACTGTAACTTGTAAAAAATGTATTTTAAAGTGTCAATATGTAACTTTAACTCGTCAAAACGTAACTTTAACTTGTTAAAAACATACTTTAACTTGTAAAACACGTACTTTAACTTGTAAAAAATGTACTTTAACTTCTCAAAACATAACTTTAACTTGTAAAAAACTCACTTTAACTTGTCAAAACGTAAGTTTAACTTGTTAAAAACATATATTAACTTGTCAAAAACGTACTTTAACTTGTCAAAAATGTGGTTTAACTTGTTAAAAATATACTTTAACTTGTAAAAACGTACTTCAACTTGTAAAAAAAGTATTTTAACTGGTAAAAAACATACTTTAACTTGTCAAAACGTAACTTTAATTTGTCCAAAACTTAAGTTTAACTTATTAAAAACATAATTTAACTTGTCAAAACGTAACTTTAACTTGTAAAAAACGTACTTTAACTTGTCAAAATGTAATTTTAATGTGTCAAAACGTAACTTGAAGTTGTTAAAACGTAACTTTAATTGGTAAAAAATGTACTTTAACTTGTAAAAATCGTACTTCGACTTGTAAAACACTTACTTTAACTTGTAAAAAACGTACTTCAACTACTAAAAAAAATATTTTAACTTGGAAAAATTGTATCTTAACGTGTCAAAATGTATCTTTAACTTGTCAAAACGTAACTTTAACTTGTTCAAAACGTACTTCAACTTGTAAAAAACGTACTTTAACTTGTCAAAACGTAACTTTAACTTGTAAAAAACCTACTTTAACTTGTCAAAACGTAACTTAAACTTGTCAAAACGTAAGTTTAACTTGTTAAAAACATACATTACCTTGTAAAAAAAGTACTTTGACTTGTCAAAAATGTGGTTTAACTTGTAACAAATGGACTTTAACTTGTAAAAACATACTTCAACTTGTAAAAAACGTACTTTAACTTGTAAAAAACCTACTTTAACTTGTCAAAACGTAACTTTAATTTGTCAAAACGTAAGTTTAACTTGTTAAGAACGTAGATTAACTTGTCAAAACGTAACTTTAACTTTTAAAAAACCTACATTAACTTGTCAAAACGTAAGTTTAACTTGTTAACAACATACATTAACTTGTAAAAAACGTACTTCAACTTGTAAAAAACGTACTTTAACTTGTAAAAAAGTATTATAACGTTTCAAAATGTAACTTTAATTTGTCAAAACGTAACTTTAACTTGTTAAAAACGTACTTTATCATGTAAAAAACGTACTTTAACTTGTAAAAAATGTACTTTAACTTCTCAAAACGTAACTTTAACTTGTAGAAAACCTACTTTAACTTGTCAAAACATAACTTTAACTTGTCAAAACGTAAGTTTAACTTGTTAAAAACATACATTAACTTGTTAAAAACGTACTTTAACTTGTCAAAAATGTGGTTTAACTTGTAACAAAATTACTTTAACTTGTAAAAACGTCTTCAACTTGTAAAAAACTTAATTTAACTTGTAAAAAACCTACTTTAACTTGGCAAAACGTAACTTTAATTTGTCAAAACGTAAGTTTAACTTGTAAAAAACAGAAATTAACTTGTAAAAAACGTACTTTAACTTGTCAAATATGCGGATTAACTTGTAACAAATGTACTTTCACCTGTAAAAACGTATCACAACTTGTAAAAAACGTACTTTAACTTGACAAAACGTAACTTTAACTTGTAAAAAACCTACTTTAATTTGTCAAAACGTAACTTTAACTTGTCAAAACATAAACTTAAATTGTTAAAAACATACATTCACTTGTAAAAAACGTACTTTAACTTGTCAAAAATGTGATTTAACTGGTAAAAAATGTACTTTAACTTGTAAAAAACGTATTTCAACTTGTAAAACACTTACTTTAACTTGTAAAAAACGTACTTCAACTTGTAAAAAACGTACTTTAACTTGTAAAAAAGTATTTTAACATGTCAAATTTTAACTTTAACTTGTCAAAACGTAACTTTAACTTGTTAAAAACGTACTTTAACCTGTAAAAAAAGTAGTTTAACTTGTAAAAGACGTACTTTAACTTGTAAAAAACCGTACTTTAACTTATCAAAACGTAAGTTTAACTTTTAAAAAACCTACATTAACTTGTCAAAACCTAACTTTAACTTGTAAAAATATAAGTTTAACTTGTTAAAAACATACATTAACTTGTAAAAAACGTACTTTAACTTGTAACAAATGTACTTTAACTTGTAAAAACGTACTTCAACTTGTAAAAAATGTATTTTAACTTGTAAAAAACCTACTTTAACTTGTGAAAACGTAACTTTAATTTGTCAGAACTTAAGTTTAACTTGTTAAAAACATAATTTAACTTGTCAAAACGTATCTTTAACTTGTAAAAATGTAATTTTAACTTGTCAAAATGTAATTTTAATGTGTCAAAACGTAACTTGAAGTTGTTAAAACGTAACTTTAAATGGAAAAAAATGTACTTTAAGCTGTTAAAAAGGTATTTCAACTTGTAAAACACTTACTTTAACTTGTAAAAAACGTACTGCAACTTCTAAAAAACGTACTTTAAGTTGTAAAAAACGTATTTTAACGTGTCAAAATGTAACTTAAACTTGTCAAAACGTAACTTTAACTTGTGAAAAACGTACTTTAACTTGTAAAAAAAGTACCTTAACTTGTAAAAAACGTACTTTAACTCGTAAAAAACGTACTTTAACTTGTCAAAACGTAACTTTAACTTGTAAAAAACCTACATTAACTTGTCAAAACGTAACTTTAACTTGTCAAAACGTAAGTTTAACTTGTTAAAAACATACATTAACTTGTAAAAAACGTACTTTAACTTGTCAAAAATGTGTTTTAACTTGTAACAAATGTACCTTAATTTGTGAAAACGTACTTCAATTTGTAAAAAACGTACTTTAACTTGTAAAAAACCTACTTTAACTTGTCAAAACGTAACTTTAATTTGTCAAAACGTAAGTTTAACTTGTTAAAAACACACATGAACTTGTAAAAAACGTACTTTAACATGTCAAAAATGTGGTTTGACTTGTAACAAATGTACTTTACCTTGTAAAAACTTACATCAACTTGTAAAAAACGTACTTTAACTTGTAAAAAACCTACTTTAACTTATCAAAGCGTAACTTTAATTTGTCAAAACGTAAGTTTAACTTGTCAAAAACGTACTTCAACTTGTAAAACACTTGCTTTAACTTGTAAAAAACGTACTTCAACTTGTAAAAAACGTACTGTAACTTGTAAAAATGTATTTTAACGTGTCAAAATGTAACTTTAACTTGTAAAAACGTAACTTTAACTTGTTAAAAACGTACTTTCACTTGTAAAAAACCTACTTTAACTTGTAAAAAATGTACTTTAACTTGTCAAAACGTAACTTTAACTTGTAAAAAACATACATTAACTTGTAAAAAACGTACTTTAACTTGTCAGAAATGTGGTTTAACTTGTAACAAATGTACTTTAACTTGTAAAAACGTACTTCAACTTGTAACAAATATACTTTAACTTGTGAAAACGTACTTCAACTTGTAAAAAATGTACTTTAACTTCTAAAAAACCTACTTTAACTTGTCAAAACGTAACTTTAACTTGTCAAAACGTAAGTTTAACTTGTTAAAAACACACATTAACTTGTAAAAAACATATTTTAACTTGTCAAAAATGTGGTTTAACTTGTAATAAATGTACTTTAACTTGTAAAAACGTACTTCAACTTGTAAAAACGTACTTTAACTTGTCAAAACGTAACTTTAACTTTTAAAAAACCTACTTTAACTTGTCAAAACGTAATTTAACTTGTCAAAACGTAAGTTTAACTTGTTAAAAACATATATTCACTAGCAAAAAACGTACTTTAACTTGTAAAAAATGTGGTTTAACTTGTAACAAATGTACTTTAACTTGTAAAAACGTACTTCAACTTGTAAAAAATGTATTTTAACTTGTAAAAAACCTACTTTAACTTGTGAAAACGTAACTTTAATTTGTCAAAACTTAAGTTTAACTTGTTAAAAACATAATTTAACTTGTCAAAACGTATCTTTAACTTGTAAAAATGTAATTTTAACTTGTCAAAATGTAATTTTAATGTGTCAAAACGTAACTTGAAGTTGTTAAAACGTAACTTTAAATGGTAAAAAATGTACTTTAACTTGTTAAAAAGGTATTTCAACTTGTAAAACACTTACTTTAACTTCTAAAAAACGTAATGCAACTTCTAAAAAACGTACTTTAAGTTGTAAAAAACGTATTTTAACGTGTCAAAATGTAACTTAAACTTGTCAAAACGTAACTTTAACTTGTGAAAAACGTACTTTAACTTGTAAAAAAAGTACTTTAACTTGTAAAAAACGTACTTTAACTCGTAAAAAACGTACTTTAACTTGTCAAAACGTAACTTTAACTTGTAAAAAACCTACATTAACTTGTCACAACGTAACTTTAACTTGTCAAAACGTAAGTTTAACTTGTTAAAAACATACATTATCTTGTAAAAAACGTACTTTAACTTGTCAAAAATGTGTTTTAACTTGTAACAAATGTACCTTAATTTGTAAAAACGTACTTCAATTTGTAAAAAACGTACTTTAACTTGTAAAAAACCTACTTCAACTTGTCAAAACGTAACTTTAATTTGTCAAAACGTAAGTTTAACTTGTTAAAAACACACATGAACTTGTAAAAAACGTACTTTAACATGTCAAAAATGTGGTTTGACTTGTAACAAATGTACTTTACCTTGTAAAAACTTACTTCAACTTGTAAAAAACGTACTTTAACTTGTAAAAAACCTACTTTAACTTATCAAAGCGTAAATTTAATTTGTCAAAACGTAAGTTTAACTTGTCAAAAACGTACTTCAACTTGTAAAACACTTGCTTTAACTTGTAAAAAACGTACTTCAACTTGTAAAAAACGTACTGTAACTTGTAAAAATGTATTTTAACGTGTCAAAATGTAACTTTAACTTGTAAAAACGTAACTTTAACTTGTTAAAAACGTACTTTCACTTGTAAAAAACCTACTTTAACTTGTAAAAAATGTACTTTAACTTGTCAAAACGTAATTTTAACTTGTAAAAAACATACATTAACTTGTAAAAAACGTACTTTAACTTGTCAGAAATGTGGTTTAACTTGTAACAAATGTACTTTAACTTGTAAAAACGTACTTCAACTTGTAACAAATATACTTTAACTTGTGAAAACGTACTTCAACCTGTAAAAAATGTACTTTAACTTCTAAAATGCCTACTTTAACTTGTCAAAACGTAACTTTAACTTGTCAAAAAGTAAGTTTAACTTGTTAAAAACACACATTAACTTGTAAAAAACATATTTTAACTTGTCAAAAATGTGGTTTAACTTGTAATAAATGTACTTTAACTTGTAAAAACGTACTTCAACTTGTAAAAAACGTACTTTAACTTGTCAAAACGTAACTTTAACTTTTAAAAAACCTACTTTAACTTGTCAAAACGTAATTTAACTTGTCAAAACGTAAGTTTAACTTGTTAAAAACATATATTCACTAGTAACTTACTTTAACTTGTAAAAAATGTGGTTTAACTTGTAACAAATGTACTTTAACTTGTAAAAACGTACTTCAAATTGTAAAAAATGTATTTTAACTTGTAAAAAACCTACTTTAACTTGTGAAAACGTAACTTTAATTTGTCAAAACTTAAGTTTAACTTGTTAAAAACATAATTTAACTTGTCAAAACGTATCTTTAACTTGTAAAAATGTAATTTTAACTTGTCAAAATGTAATTTTAATGTGTCAAAACGTAACTTGAAGTTGTTAAAACGTAACTTTAAATGGTAAAAAATGTACTTTAACTTGTTAAAAAGGTATTTCAACTTGTAAAACACTTACTTTAACTTGTAAAAAACGTACTGCAACTTCTAAAAAACGTACTTTAAGTTGTAAAAAACGTATTTTAACGTGTCAAAATGTAACTTAAACTTGTCAAAATGTAACTTTAACTTGTGAAAAACGTACTTTAACTTGTAAAAAAAGTACTTTAACTTGTAAAAAACGTACTTTAACTTGTAAAAAACGTACTTTAACTTGTCAAAACGTAACTTTAACTTGTAAAAAACCTACATTAACTTGTCAAAACGTAACTTTAACTTGTCAAAACGTAAGTTTAACTTGTTAAAAACATACATTAACTTGTAAAAAACGTACTTTAACTTGTCAAAAATGTGTTTTAACTTGTAACAAATGTACCTTAATTTGTAAAAACGTACTTCAATTTGTAAAAAACGTACTTTAACTTGTAAAAAAACTTCTTTAACTTGTCAAAACGTAACTTTAATTTGTCAAAACGTAAGTTTAACTTGTTAAAAACACACATGAACTTGTAAAAGACGTACTTTAACATGTCAAAAATGTGGTTTGACTTGTAACAAATGTACTTTACCTTGTAAAAACTTACTTCAACTTATAAAAAACGTACTTTAACTTGTAAAAAACCTACTTTAACTTATCAAAGCGTAACTTTAATTTGTCAAAACGTAAGTTTAACTTGTTAAAAACGTACTTCAACTTGTAAAACACTTGCTTTAACTTGTAAAAAACGTACTTCAACTTGTAAAAAACGTACTGTAACTTGTAAAAATGTATTTTAACGTGTCAAAATGTAACTTTAACTTGTAAAAACGTAACTTTAACTTGTTAAAAACGTACTTTCACTTGTAAAAAACCTACTTTAACTTGTAAAAAATGTACTTTAACTTGTTAAAACGTAATTTTAACTTGTAAAAAACATACATTAACTTGTAAAAAACGTACTTTAACTTGTCAGAAATGTGGTTTAACTTGTAACAAATGTACTTTAACTTGTAAAAACGTACTTCAACTTGTAACAAATATACTTTAACTTGTGAAAACGTACTTCAACTTGTAAAAAATGTACTTGAACTTCTAAAAAACCTACTTTAACTTGTCAAAACGTAACTTTAACTTGTCAAAACGTAAGTTTAACTTGTTAAAAACACACATTAACTTGTAAAAAACATATTTTAACTTGTCAAAAATGTGGTTTAAGTTGTAATAAATGTACTTTAACTTGTAAAAACGTACTTCAACTTGTAAAAAACGTACTTTAACTTGTCAAAACGTAACTTTAACTTTTAAAAAACCTACTTTAACTTGTCAAAACGTAATTTAACTTGTCAAAACGTAAGTTTAACTTGTTAAAAACATATATTCACTAGTAACTTACTTTAACTTGTAAAAAATGTGGTTTAACTTGTAACAAATGTACTTTAACTTGTAAAAACGTACTTCAACTTGTAAAAAATGTATTTTAACTTGTAAAAAACCTACTTTAACTTGTGAAAACGTAACTTTAATTTGTCAAAACTTAAGTTTAACTTGTTAAAATCATAATTTAACTTGTCAAAACGTATCTTTAACTTGTAAAAATGTAATTTTAACTTTTCAAAATGTAATTTTAATGTGTCAAAACGTAACTTGAAGTTGTTAAAACGTAACTTTAAATGGTAAAAAATGTACTTTAACTTGTTAAAAAGGTATTTCAACTTGTAAAACACTTACTTTAACTTGTAAAAAACGTACTGCAACTTCTAAAAAACGTACTTTAAGTTGTAAAAAACGTATTTTAACGTGTCAAAATGTAACTTAAACTTGTCAAAACGTAACTTTAACTTGTGAAAAACGTACTTTAACTTGTAAAAAAAGTACTTTAACTTGTAAAAAACGTACTTTAACTTGTAAAAAACGTACTTTAACTTGTCAAAACGTAACTTTAACTTGTAGAAAACCTACATTAACTTGTCAAAACGTAACTTTAACTTGTCAAAACGTAAGTTTAACTTGTTAAAAACATACATTAACTTGTAAAAAACGTACTTTAACTTGTCAAAAATGTGTTTTAACTTGTAACAAATGTACCTTAATTTGTAAAAACGTACTTCAATTTGTAAAAAACGTACTTTAACTTGTAAAAAACATACTTTAACTTGTCAAAACGTAACTTTAATTTGTCAAAACGTAAGTTTAACTTGTTAAAAACACACATGAACTTGTAAAAAACGTACTTTAACATGTCAAAAATGTGGTTTGACTTGTAAAAAATGTACTTTACCTTGTAAAAACTTACTTCAACTTGTAAAAAACATACTTTAACTTGTAAAAAACCTACTTTAACTTATCAAAGCGTAACTTTAATTTGTCAAAACGTAAGTTTAACTTGTTAAAAACGTACTTCAACTTGTAAAACACTTGCTTTAACTTGTAAAAAACGTACTTCAACTTGTAAAAAACGTACTGTAACTTGTAAAAATGTATTTTAACGTGTCAAAATGGAACTTCAACTTGTAAAAACGTAACTTTAACTTGTTAAAAACGTACTTTCACTTGTAAAAAACCTACTTTAACTTGTAAAAAATGTACTTTAACTTGTCAAAACGTAACTTTAACTTGTAAAAAACATACATTAACTTGTAAAAAACGTACTTTAACTTGTCAGAAATGTGGTTTAACTTGTAACAAATGTACTTTAACTTGTAAAAACGTACTTCAACTTGTAACAAATATACTTTAACTTGTGAAAACGTACTTCAACTTGTAAAAAATGTACTTTAACTTCTAAAAAACCTACTTTAACTTGTCAAAACGTAACTTTAACTTGTCAAAACGTAAGTTTAACTTGTTAAAAACACACATTAACTTGTAAAAAATATATTTTAACTTGTCAAAAATGTGGTTTAACTTGTAATAAATGTACTTTAACTTGTAAAAACGTACTTCAACTTGTAAAAAACGTACTTTAACTTGTCAAAACGTAACTTTAACTTTTAAAAAACCTACTTTAACTTGTCAAAACGTAATTTAACTTGTCAAAACGTAAGTTTAACTTGTTAAAAACATATATTCACTAGTAAAAAACGTACTTTAACTTGTAAAAAATGTGGTTTAACTTGTAACAAATGTACTTTAACTTGTAAAAACGTACTTCAACTTGTAAAAAATGTATTTTAACTTGTAAAAAACCTACTTTAACTTGTGAAAACGTAACTTTAATTTGTCAAAACTTAAGTTTAACTTGTTAAAAACATAATTTAACTTGTCAAAACGTATCTTTAACTTGTAAAAATGTAATTTTAACTTGTCAAAATGTAATTTTAATGTGTCAAAACGTAACTTGAAGTTGTTAAAACGTAACTTTAAATGGTAAAAAATGTACTTTAACTTGTAAAAAAGGTATTTCAACTTGTAAAACACTTACTTTAACTTGTAAAAAACGTACTGCAACTTCTAAAAAACGTACTTTAAGTTGTAAAAAACGTATTTTAACGTGTCAAAATGTAAATTAAACTTGTCAAAACGTAACTTTAACTTGTGAAAAACGTACTTTAACTTGTAAAAAAAGTACTTTAACTTGTAAAAAACGTACTTTAACTCGTAAAAAACGTACTTTAACTTGTCAAAACGTAACTTTAACTTGTAAAAAACCTACATTAACTTGTCAAAACGTAACTTTAACTTGTCAAAACGTAAGTTTAACTTGTTAAAAACATACATTAACTTGTAAAAAACGTACTTTAACTTGTCAAAAATGTGTTTTAACTTGTAACAAATGTACCTTAATTTGTAAAAACGTACTTCAATTTGTAAAAAACGTACTTTAACCTGTAAAAAACCTACTTTAACTTGTCAAAACGTAACTTTAATTTGTCAAAACGTAAGTTTAACTTGTTAAAAACACACATGAACTTGTAAAAAACGTACTTTAACATGTCAAAAATGTGGTTTGACTTGTAACAAATGTACTTTACCTTGTAAAAACTTACTTCAACTTGTAAAAAACGTACTTTAACTTGTAAAAAACCTACTTTAACTTATCAAAGCGTAACTTTAATTTGTCAAAACGTAAGTTTAACTTGTCAAAAACGTACTTCAACTTGTAAAACACTTGCTTTAACTTGTAAAAAACGTACTGTAACTTGTAAAAATGTATTTTAACGTGTCAAAATGTAACTTTAACTTGTAAAAACGTAACTTTAACTTGTTAAAAACGTACTTTCACTTGTAAAAAACCTACTTTAACTTGTAAAAAATGTACTTTAACTTGTCAAAACGTAATTTTAACTTGTAAAAAACATACATTAACTTGTAAAAAACGTACTTTAACTTGTCAGAAATGTGGTTTAACTTGTAACAAATGTACTTTAACTTGTAAAAACGTACTTCAACTTGTAACAAATATACTTTAACTTGTGAAAACGTACTTCAACCTGTAAAAAATGTACTTTAACTTCTAAAATACCTGCTTTAACTTGTCAAAACGTAACTTTAACTTGTCAAAAAGTAAGTTTAACTTGTTAAAAACACACATTAACTTGTAAAAAACATATTTTAACTTGTCAAAAATGTGGTTTAACTTGTAATAAATGTACTTTAACTTGTAAAAACGTACTTCAACTTGTAAAAAACGTACTTTAATTTGTCAAAACGTAACTTTAACTTTTAAAAAACCTACTTTAACTTGTCAAAACGTAATTTCACTTGTCAAAACGTAAGTTTAACTTGTTAAAAACATATATTCACTAGTAACTTACTTTAACTTGTAAAAAATGTGGTTTAACTTGTAACAAATGTACTTTAACTTGTAAAAACGTACTTCAAATTGTAAAAAATGTATTTTAACTTGTAAAAAACCTACTTTAACTTGTGAAAACGTAACTTTAATTTGTCAAAACTTAAGTTTAACTTGTTAAAAACATAATTTAACTTGTCAAAACGTATCTTTAACTTGTAAAAATGTAATTTTAACTTGTCAAAATGTAATTTTAATGTGTCAAAACGTAACTTGAAGTTGTTAAAACGTAACTTTAAATGGTAAAAAATGTACTTTAACTTGTTAAAAAGGTATTTCAACTTGTAAAACACTTACTTTAACTTGTGAAAAACGTACTGCAACTTCTAAAAAACGTACTTTAAGTTGTAAAAAACGTATTTTAACGTGTCAAAATGTAACTTAAACTTGTCAAAACGTAACTTTAACTTGTGAAAAACGTACTTTAACTTGTAAAAAAAGTACTTTAACTTGTAAAAAACGTACTTTAACTTGTAAAAAACGTACTTTAACTTGTCAAAACGTAACTTTAACTTGTAAAAAACCTACATTAACTTGTCAAAACGTAACTTTAACTTGTCAAAACGTAAGTTTAACTTGTTAAAAACATACATTAACTTGTAAAAAACGTACTTTAACTTGTCAAAAATGTGTTTTAACTTGTAACAAATGTACCTTAATTTGTAAAAACGTACTTCAATTTGTAAAAAACGTACTTTAACTTGTAAAAAACCTACTTTAACTTGTCAAAACGTAACTTTAATTTGTCAAAACGTAAGTTTAACTTGTTAAAAACACACATGAACTTGTAAAAAACGTACTTTAACATGTCAAAAATGTGGTTTGACTTGTAACAAATGTACTTTACCTTGTAAAAACTTACTTCAACTTATAAAAAACGTACTATAACTTGTAAAAAACCTACTTTAACTTATCAAAGCGTAACTTTAATTTGTCAAAACGTAAGTTTAACTTGTTAAAAACATACTTCAACTTGTAAAACACTTGCTTTAACTTGTAAAAAACGTACTTCAACTTGTAAAAAACGTACTGTAACTTGTAAAAATGTATTTTAACGTGTCAAAATGTAACTTTAACTTGTAAAAACGTAACTTTAACTTGTTAAAAACGTACTTTCACTTGTAAAAAACCTACTTTAACTTGTAAAAAATGTACTTTAACTTGTTAAAACGTAATTTTAACTTGTAAAAAACATACATTAACTTGTAAAAAACGTACTTTAACTTGTCAGAAATGTGGTTTAACTTGTAACAAATGTACTTTAACTTGTAAAAACGTACTTCAACTTGTAACAAATATACTTTAACTTGTGAAAACGTACTTCAACTTGTAAAAAATGTACTTTAACTTCTAAAAAACCTACTTTAACTTGTCAAAACGTAACTTTAACTTGTCAAAACGTAAGTTTAACTTGTTAAAAACACACATTAACTTGTAAAAAACATATTTTAACTTGTCAAAAATGTGGTTTAACTTGTAATAAATGTACTTTAACTTGTAAAAACGTACTTCAACTTGTAAAAAACGTACTTTAATTTGTCAAAACGTAACTTTAACTTTTAAAAAACCTACTTTAACTTGTCAAAACGTAATTTAACTTGTCAAAACGTAAGTTTAACTTGTTAAAAACATATATTCACTAGTAACTTACTTTAACTTGTAAAAAATGTGGTTTAACTTGTAACAAATGTACTTTAACTTGTAAAAACGTACTTCAAATTGTAAAAAATGTATTTTAACTTGTAAAAAACCTACTTTAACTTGTGAGAACGTAACTTTAATTTGTCAAAACTTAAGTTTAACTTGTTAAAAACATAATTTAACTTGTCAAAACGTATCTTTAACTTGTAAAAATGTAATTTTAACTTGTCAAAATGTAATTTTAATGTGTCAAAACGTAACTTGAAGTTGTTAAAACGTAACTTTAAATGGTAAAAAATGTACTTTAACTTGTTAAAAAGGTATTTCAACTTGTAAAACACTTACTTTAACTTGTAAAAAACGTACTGCAACTTCTAAAAAACGTACTTTAAGTTGTAAAAAACGTATTTTAACGTGTCAAAATGTAACTTAAACTTGTCAAAACGTAACTTTAACTTGTGAAAAACGTACTTTAACTTGTAAAAAAAGTACTTTAACTTGTAAAAAACGTACTTTAACTTGTAAAAAACGTACTTTAACTTGTCAAAACGTAACTTTAACTTGTAAAAAACCTACATTAACTTGTCAAAACGTAACTTTAACTTGTCAAAACGTAAGTTTAACTTGTTAAAAACATACATTAACTTGTAAAAAACGTACTTTAACTTGTCAAAAATGTGTTTTAACTTGTAACAAATGTACCTTAATTTGTAAAAACGTACTTCAATTTGTAAAAAACGTACTTTAACTTGTAAAAAACCTACTTTAACTTGTCAAAACGTAACTTTAATTTGTCAAAACGTAAGTTTAACTTGTTAAAAACACACATGAACTTGTAAAAAACGTACTTTAACATGTCAAAAATGTGGTTTGACTTGTAACAAATGTACTTTACCTTGTAAAAACTTACTTCAACTTATAAAAAACGTACTTTAACTTGTAAAAAACCTACTTTAACTTATCAAAGCGTAACTTTAATTTGTCAAAACGTAAGTTTAACTTGTTAAAAACGTACTTCAACTTGTAAAACACTTGCTTTAACTTGTAAAAAACGTACTTCAACTTGTAAAAAACGTACTGTAACTTGTAAAAATGTATTTTAACGTGTCAAAATGTAACTTTAACTTGTAAAAACGTAACTTTAACTTGTTAAAAACGTACTTTCACTTGTAAAAAACCTACTTTAACTTGTAAAAAATGTACTTTAACTTGTTAAAACGTAATTTTAACTTGTAAAAAACATACATTAACTTGTAAAAAACGTACTTTAACTTGTCAGAAATGTGGTTTAACTTGTAACAAATGTACTTTAACTTGTAAAAACGTACTTCAACTTGTAACAAATATACTTTAACTTGTGAAAACGTACTTCAACTTGTAAAAAATGTACTTTAACTTCTAAAAAACCTACTTTAACTTGTCAAAACGTAACTTTAACTTGTCAAAACGTAAGTTTAACTTGTTAAAAACACACATTAACTTGTAAAAAACGTATGTTAACTTGTCAAAAATGTGGTTTAAGTTGTGAAAAATTTACTTTAACTTGTAAAAAACGTACTTCAACTTGTAAAAAACGTACTTTAACTTGTCAAAACGTAACTTTAACTTTTAAAAAACCTACTTTAACTTGTCAAAACGTAATTTAACTTGTCAAAACGTAAGTTTAACTTGTTAAAAACATATATTCACTAGTAACTTACTTTAACTTGTAAAAAATGTGGTTTAACTTGTAACAAATGTACTTTAACTTGTAAAAACGTACTTCAACTTGTAAAAAATGTATTTTAACTTGTAAAAAACCTACTTTAACTTGTGAAAACGTAACTTTAATTTGTCAAAACTTAATTTTAACTTGTTAAAATCATAATTTAACTTGTCAAAACGTATCTTTAACTTGTAAAAATGTAATTTTAACTTTTCAAAATGTAATTTTAATGTGTCAAAACGTAACTTGAAGTTGTTAAAACGTAACTTTAAATGGTAAAAAATGTACTTTAACTTGTTAAAAAGGTATTTCAACTTGTAAAACACTTACTTTAACTTGTAAAAAACGTACTGCAACTTCTAAAAAACGTACTTTAAGTTGTAAAAAACGTATTTTAACGTGTCAAAATGTAACTTTAACTTGTTAAAACGTAACTTTAACTTGTAAAAAACGTACTTTAACTTGTAAAAAAAGTACTTTAACTTGTAAAAAACGTACTTTAACTTATAAAAAACGTACTTTAACTTGTCAAAACGTAACTTTAACTTGTAAAAAACCTACATTAACTTGTCAAAACGTAACTTTAACTTGTCAAAACGTAAGTTTAACTTGTTAAAAACATACATTAACTTGTAAAAAACGTACTTTAACTTGTCAAAAATGTGTTTTAACTTGTAACAAATGTACCTTAATTTGTAAAAACGTACTTCAATTTGTAAAAAACGTACTTTAACTTGTAAAAAACCTACTTTAACTTGTCAAAACGTAACTTTAATTTGTCAAAACGTAAGTTTAACTTGTTAAAAACACACATGAACTTGTAAAAAACGTACTTTAACATGTCAAAAATGTGGTTTGACTTGTAAAAAATGTACTTTACCGTGTAAAAACTTACTTCAACTTGTAAAAAACGTACTTTAACTTGTAAAAAACCTACTATAACTTATCAAAGCGTAACTTTAATTTGTCAAAACGTAAGTTTAACTTGTTAACAACGTACTTCAACTTGTAAAACATTTGCTTTAACTTGTAAAAAACGTACTTCAACTTGTAAAAAACGTACTGTAACTTGTAAAAATGTATTTTAACGTGTCAAAATGTAACTTCAACTTGTAAAAACGTAACTTTAACTTGTTAAAAACGTACTTTCACTTGTAAAAAACCTACTTTAACTTGTAAAAAATGTACTTTAACTTGTCAAAACGTAACTTTAACTTGTAAAAAACATACATTAACTTGTAAAAAACGTACTTTAACTTGTCAGAAATGTGGTTTAACTTGTAACAAATGTACTTTAACTTGTAAAAACGTACTTCAACTTGTAACAAATATACTTTAACTTGTGAAAACGTACTTCAACTTGTAAAAAATGTACTTTAACTTCTAAAAAACCCACTTTAACTTGTCAAAACGTAACTTTAACTTGTCAAAACGTAAGTTTAACTTGTTAAAAACACACATTAACTTGTAAAAAACATATTTTAACTTGTCAAAAATGTGGTTTAACTTGTAATAAATGTACTTTAACTTGTAAGAACTACTTCAACTTGTAAAAAACGTACTTTAACTTGTCAAAACGTAACTTTAACTTTTAAAAAACCTACTTTAACTTGTCAAAACGTAATTTAACTTGTCAAAACGTAAGTTTAACTTGTTAAAAACATATATTCACTAGTAAAAAACGTACTTTAACTTGTAAAAAATGTGGTTTAACTTGTAACAAATGTACTTTAACTTGTAAAAACGTACTTCAACTTGTAAAAAATGTATTTTAACTTGTAAAAAACCTACTTTAACTTGTGAAAACGTAACTTTAATTTGTCAAAACTTAAGTTTAACTTGTTAAAAACATAATTTAACTTGTCAAAACGTATCTTTAACTTGTAAAAATGTAATTTTAACTTGTCAAAATGTAATTTTAATGTGTCAAAACGTAACTTGAAGTTGTTAAAACGTAACTTTAAATGGTAAAAAATGTACTTTAACTTGTTAAAAAGGTATTTCAACTTGTAAAACACTTACTTTAACTTGTAAAAAACGTACTGCAACTTCTAAAAAACGTACTTTAAGTTGTAAAAAACGTATTTTAACGTGTCAAAATGTAACTTAAACTTGTCAAAACGTAACTTTAACTTGTGAAAAACGTACTTTAACTTGTAAAAAAAGTACTTTAACTTGTAAAAAACGTACTTTAACTCGTAAAAAACGTACTTTAACTTGTCAAAACGTAACTTTAACTTGTAAAAAACCTACATTATCTTGTCAAAACGTAACTTTAACTTGTCAAAACATAAGTTTAACTTGTTAAAAACATACATTAACTTGTAAAAAACGTACTTTAACTTGTCAAAAATGTGTTTTAACTTGTAACAAATGTACCTTAATTTGTAAAAACGTACTTCAATTTGTAAAAAACGTACTTTAACTTGTAAAAAAACCTACTTTAACTTGTCAAAACGTAACTTTAATTTGTCAAAACGTAAGTTTAACTTGTTAAAAACACACATGAACTTGTAAAAAACGTACTTTAACATGTCAAAAATGTGGTTTGACTTGTAACAAATGTACTTTACCTTGTAAAAACTTACTTCAACTTGTAAAAAACGTACTTTAACTTGTAAAAAACCTACTTTAACTTATCAAAGCGTAACTTTAATTTGTCAAAACGTAAGTGTAACTTGTTAAAAACGTACTTCAACTTGTAAAACACTTGCTTTAACTTGTAAAAAACGTACTTCAAATTGTAAAAAACGTACTGTAACTTGTAAAAATGTATTTTAACGTGTCAAAATGTAACTTTAACTTGTAAAAACGTAACTTTAACTTGTTAAAAACGTACTTTCACTTGTAAAAAACCTACTTTAACTTGTAAAAAATGTACTTTAACTTGTCAAAACGTAACTTTAAATTGTAAAATACATACATTAACTTGTAAAAAACGTACTTTAACTTGTCAGAAATGTGGTTTAACTTGTAACAAATGTACTTTAACTTGTAAAAACGTACTTCAACTTGTAACAAATATACTTTAACTTGTAAAAACGTACTTCAACTTGTAAAAAATGTACTTTAACTTGTAAAAAACCTACTTTAACTTGTCAAAACGTAACTTTAACTTGTCAAAACGTAAGTTTAACTTGTTAAAAACACACATTAACTTGTAAAAAACATAATTTAACTTGTCAAAAATGTGGTTTAACTTGTAATAAATGTACTTTAACTTGTAAAAACGTACTTCAACTTGTAAAAAACGTACTTTAACTTGTCAAAACGTAACTTTAACTTTTAAAAAACCTACTTTAACTTGTCAAAACGTAATTTAACTTGTCAAAACGTAAGTTTAACTTGTTAAAAACATATATTCACTAGTAAAAAACGTACTTTAACTTGTAAAAAATGTGGTTTAACTTGTAACAAATGTACTTTAACTTGTAAAAACGTACTTCAACTTGTAAAAAATATATTTTAACTTGTAAAAAACCTACTTTAACTTGTGAAAACGTAACTTTAACTTGTCAAAACTTAAGTTTAACTTGTTAAAAACATAATTTAACTTGTCAAAACGTATCTTTAACTTGTAAAAATGTAATTTTAACTTGTCAAAATGTAATTTTAATGTGTCAAAACGTAACTTGAAGTTGTTAAAACGTAACTTTAAATGGTAAAAAATGTACTTAAACTTGTTAAAAAGGTATTTCAACTTGTAAAACACTTACTTTAACTTGTAAAAAACGTACTGCAACTTCTAAAAAACGTACTTTAAGTTGTAAAAAACGTATTTTAACGTGTCAAAATGTAACTTAAACTTGTCAAAACGTAACTTTAACTTGTGAAAAACGTACTTTAACTTGTAAAAAAAGTACTTTAACTTGTAAAAAACGTACTTTAACTTGTAAAAAACGTACTTTAACTTGTCAAAACGTAACTTTAACTTGTAAAAAACCTACATTAACTTGTCAAAACGTAACATTAACTTGTCAAAACGTAAGTTTAACTTGTTAAAAACATACATTAACTTGTAAAAAACGTACTTTAACTTGTCAAAAATGTGTTTTAACTTGTAACAAATGTACCTTAATTTGTAAAAACGTACTTCAATTTGTAAAAAACGTACTTTAACTTGTAAAAAACCTACTTTAACATGTCAAAACGTAACTTTAATTTATTAAAACGTAAGTTTAACTTGTTAAAAACACACATGAACTTGTAAAAAACGTACTTTAACATGTCAAAAATGTGGTTTGACTTGTAACAAATGTACTTTACCTTGTAATAACTTACTTCAACTTGTAAAAAACGTACTTTAACTTGTAAAAAACTTACTTTAACTTGTCAAAACGTAACTTTAATTTGTCAAAACGTAAGTTTAACTTGTTAAAAACGTACTTCAACTTGTAAAACACTTGCTTTAACTTGTAAAAAACGTACTTTAACTTGTAAAAAACGTACTGTAACTTGTAAAAATGTATTTTAACGTGTCAAAATGTAACTTTAACTTGTAAAAACGTAACTTTAACTTGTTAAAAACGTACTTTCACTTGTAAAAAACCTACTTTAACTTGTAAAAAATGTACTTTAACTTGTCAAAACGTAACTTTAAATTGTAAAATACATACATTAACTTGTAAAAAACGTACTTTAACTTGTCAGAAATGTGGTTTAACTTGTAACAAATGTACTTTAACTTGTAAAAACGTACTTCAACTTGTAACAAATATACTTTAACTTGTGAAAACGTACTTCAACTTGTAAAAAATGTACTTTAACTTCTAAAAAACCTACTTTAACTTGTCAAAACGTAACTTTAACTTGTCAAAACGTAAGTTTAACTTGTTAAAAACACACATTAACTTGTAAAAAACATATTTTAACTTGTCAAAAATGTGGTTTAAGTTGTAATAAATGTACTTTAACTTGTAAAAACGTACTTCAACTTGTAAAAAACGTACTTTAACTTGTCAAAACGTAACTTTAACTTTTAAAAAACCTACTTTAACTTGTCAAAACGTAATTTAACTTGTCAAAACGTAAGTTTAACTTGTTAAAAACATATATTCACTAGTAACTTACTTTAACTTGTAAAAAATGTGGTTTAACTTGTAACAAATGTACTTTAACTTGTAAAAACGTACTTCAACTTGTAAAAAATGTATTTTAACTTGTAAAAAACCTACTTTAACTTGTGAAAACGTAACTTTAATTTGTCAAAACTTAATTTTAACTTGTTAAAATCATAATTTAACTTGTCAAAACGTATCTTTAACTTGTAAAAATGTAATTTTAACTTTTCAAAATGTAATTTTAATGTGTCAAAACGTAACTTGAAGTTGTTAAAACGTAACTTTAAATGGTAAAAAATGTACTTTAACTTGTTAAAAAGGTATTTCAACTTGTAAAACACTTACTTTAACTTGTAAAAAACGTACTGCAACTTCTAAAAAACGTACTTTAAGTTGTAAAAAACGTATTTTAACGTGTCAAAATGTAACTTAAACTTGTCAAAACGTAACTTTAACTTGTAAAAAACGTACTTTAACTTGTAAAAAAAGTACTTTAACTTGTAAAAAACGTACTTTAACTTATAAAAAACGTACTTTAACTTGTCAAAACGTAACTTTAACTTGTAAAAAACCTACATTAACTTGTCAAAACGTAACTTTAACTTGTCAAAACGTAAGTTTAACTTGTTAAAAACATACATTAACTTGTAAAAAACGTACTTTAACTTGTCAAAAATGTGTTTTAACTTGTAACAAATGTACCTTAATTTGTAAAAACGTACTTCAATTTGTAAAAAACGTACTTTAACTTGTAAAAAACCTACTTTAACTTGTCAAAACGTAACTTTAATTTGTCAAAACGTAAGTTTAACTTGTTAAAAACACACATGAACTTGTAAAAAACGTACTTTAACATGTCAAAAATGTGGTTTGACTTGTAAAAAATGTACTTTACCGTGTAAAAACTTACTTCAACTTGTAAAAAACGTACTTTAACTTGTAAAAAACCTACTATAACTTATCAAAGCGTAACTTTAATTTGTCAAAACGTAAGTTTAACTTGTTAACAACGTACTTCAACTTGTAAAACACTTGCTTTAACTTGTAAAAAACGTACTTCAACTTGTAAAAAACGTACTGTAACTTGTAAAAATGTATTTTAACGTGTCAAAATGTAACTTCAACTTGTAAAAACGTAACTTTAACTTGTTAAAAACGTACTTTCACTTGTAAAAAACCTACTTTAACTTGTAAAAAATGTACTTTAACTTGTCAAAACGTAACTTTAACTTGTAAAAAACATACATTAACTTGTAAAAAACGTACTTTAACTTGTCAGAAATGTGGTTTAACTTGTAACAAATGTACTTTAACTTGTAAAAACGTACTTCAACTTGTAACAAATATACTTTAACTTGTGAAAACGTACTTCAACTTGTAAAAAATGTACTTTAACTTCTAAAAAACCCACTTTAACTTGTCAAAACGTAACTTTAACTTGTCAAAACGTAAGTTTAACTTGTTAAAAACACACATTAACTTGTAAAAAACATATTTTAACTTGTCAAAAATGTGGTTTAACTTGTAATAAATGTACTTTAACTTGTAAGAACTACTTCAACTTGTAAAAAACGTACTTTAACTTGTCAAAACGTAACTTTAACTTTTAAAAAACCTACTTTAACTTGTCAAAACGTAATTTAACTTGTCAAAACGTAAGTTTAACTTGTTAAAAACATATATTCACTAGTAAAAAACGTACTTTAACTTGTAAAAAATGTGGTTTAACTTGTAACAAATGTACTTTAACTTGTAAAAACGTACTTCAACTTGTAAAAAATGTATTTTAACTTGTAAAAAACCTACTTTAACTTGTGAAAACGTAACTTTAATTTGTCAAAACTTAAGTTTAACTTGTTAAAAACATAATTTAACTTGTCAAAACGTATCTTTAACTTGTAAAAATGTAATTTTAACTTGTCAAAATGTAATTTTAATGTGTCAAAACGTAACTTGAAGTTGTTAAAACGTAACTTTAAATGGTAAAAAATGTACTTTAACTTGTTAAAAAGGTATTTCAACTTGTAAACAACTTACTTTAACTTGTAAAAAACGTACTGCAACTTCTAAAAAACGTACTTTAAGTTGTAAAAAACGTATTTTAACGTGTCAAAATGTAACTTAAACTTGTCAAAACGTAACTTTAACTTGTGAAAAACGTACTTTAACTTGTAAAAAAAGTACTTTAACTTGTAAAAAACGTACTTTAACTCGTAAAAAACGTACTTTAACTTGTCAAAACGTAACTTTAACTTGTAAAAAACCTACATTATCTTGTCAAAACGTAACTTTAACTTGTCAAAACATAAGTTTAACTTGTTAAAAACATACATTAACTTGTAAAAAACGTACTTTAACTTGTCAAAAATGTGTTTTAACTTGTAACAAATGTACCTTAATTTGTAAAAACGTACTTCAATTTGTAAAAAACGTACTTTAACTTGTAAAAAAACCTACTTTAACTTGTCAAAACGTAACTTTAATTTGTCAAAACGTAAGTTTAACTTGTTAAAAACACACATGAACTTGTAAAAAACGTACTTTAACATGTCAAAAATGTGGTTTGACTTGTAACAAATGTACTTTACCTTGTAAAAACTTACTTCAACTTGTAAAAAACGTACTTTAACTTGTAAAAAACCTACTTTAACTTATCAAAGCGTAACTTTAATTTGTCAAAACGTAAGTGTAACTTGTTAAAAACGTACTTCAACTTGTAAAACACTTGCTTTAACTTGTAAAAAACGTACTTCAAATTGTAAAAAACGTACTGTAACTTGTAAAAATGTATTTTAACGTGTCAAAATGTAACTTTAACTTGTAAAAACGTAACTTTAACTTGTTAAAAACGTACTTTCACTTGTAAAAAACCTACTTTAACTTGTAAAAAATGTACTTTAACTTGTCAAAACGTAACTTTAAATTGTAAAATACATACATTAACTTGTAAAAAACGTACTTTAACTTGTCAGAAATGTGGTTTAACTTGTAACAAATGTACTTTAACTTGTAAAAACGTACTTCAACTTGTAACAAATATACTTTAACTTGTGAAAACGTACTTCAACTTGTAAAAAATGTACTTTAACTTCTAAAAAACCTACTTTAACTTGTCAAAACGTAACTTTAATTTGTCAAAACGTAAGTTTAACTTGTTAAAAACACACATTAACTTGTAAAAAACATATTTTAACTTGTCAAAAATGTGGTTTAACTTGTAATAAATGTACTTTAACTTGTAAAAACGTACTTCAACTTGTAAAAAACGTACTTTAACTTGTCAAAACGTAACTTTAACTTTTAAAAAACCTACTTTAACTTGTCAAAACGTAATTTAACTTGTCAAAACGTAAGTTTAACTTGTTAAAAACATATATTCACTAGTAAAAAACGTACTTTAACTTGTAAAAAATGTGGTTTAACTTGTAACAAATGTACTTTAACTTGTAAAAACGTACTTCAACTTGTAAAAAATATATTTTAACTTGTAAAAAACCTACTTTAACTTGTGAAAACGTAACTTTAACTTGTCAAAACTTAAGTTTAACTTGTTAAAAACATAATTTAACTTGTCAAAACGTATCTTTAACTTGTAAAAATGTAATTTTAACTTGTCAAAATGTAATTTTAATGTGTCAAAACGTAACTTGAAGTTGTTAAAACGTAACTTTAAATGGTAAAAAATGTACTTAAACTTGTTAAAAAGGTATTTCAACTTGTAAAACACTTACTTTAACTTGTAAAAAACGTACTGCAACTTCTAAAAAACGTACTTTAAGTTGTAAAAAACGTATTTTAACGTGTCAAAATGTAACTTAAACTTGTCAAAACGTAACTTTAACTTGTGAAAAACGTACTTTAACTTGTAAAAAAAGTACTTTAACTTGTAAAAAACGTACTTTAACTTGTAAAAAACGTACTTTAACTTGTCAAAACGTAACTTTAACTTGTAAAAAACCTACATTAACTTGTCAAAACGTAACATTAACTTGTCAAAACGTAAGTTTAACTTGTTAAAAACATACATTAACTTGTAAAAAATGTACTTTAACTTGTCAAAAACGTATTTCAACTTGTAACAAATGTACCTTAATTTGTAAAAACGTACTTCAATTTGTAAAAAACGTACTTTAACTTGTAAAAAACCTACTTTAACATGTCAAAACGTAACTTTAATTTATTAAAACGTAAGTTTAACTTGTTAAAAACACACATGAACTTGTAAAAAACGTACTTTAACATGTCAAAAATGTGGTTTGACTTGTAACAAATGTACTTTACCTTGTAATAACTTACTTCAACTTGTAAAAAACGTACTTTAACTTGTAAAAACCTACTTTAACTTATCAAAGCGTAACTTTAATTTGTCAAAACGTAAGTTTAACTTGTTAAAAACGTACTTCAACTTGTAAAACACTTGCTTTAACTTGTAAAAAACGTACTTTAACTTGTAAAAAACGTACTGTAACTTGTAAAAATGTATTTTAACGTGTCAAAATGTAACTTTAACTTGTAAAAACGTAACTTTAACTTGTTAAAAACGTACTTTCACTTGTAAAAAACCTACTTTAACTTGTAAAAAATGTACTTTAACTTGTCAAAACGTAACTTTAAATTGTAAAATACATACATTAACTTGTAAAAAACGTACTTTAACTTGTCAGAAATGTGGTTTAACTTGTAACAAATGTACTTTAACTTGTAAAAACGTACTTCAACTTGTAACAAATATACTTTAACTTGTGAAAACGTACTTCAACTTGTAAAAAACGTACTTTAACTTGGAAAAAACCTACTTTAACTTATCAAAGCGTAACTTTAATTTGTCAAAACGTAAGTTTAACTTGTTAAAAACGTACTTCAACTTGTAAAACACTTGCTTTAACTTGTAAAAAACGTACTTCAACTTGTAAAAAACGTACTGTAACTTGTAAAAATGTATTTTAACGTGTCAAAATGTAACTTTAACTTGTAAAAACGTAACTTTAACTTGTTAAAAACGTACTTTCACTTGTAAAAAACCTACTTTAACTTGTAAAAAATGTACTTTAACTTGTCAAAACGTAACTTTAAATTGTAAAATACATACATTAACTTGTAAAAAACGTACTTTAACTTGTCAGAAATGTGGTTTAACTTGTAACAAATGTACTTTAACTTGTAAAAACGTACTTCAACTTGTAACAAATGTACTTTAACTTGTAAAAACGTACTTCAACTTGTAAAAAATGTACTTTAACTTGTAAAAAACCTACTTTAACTTGTCAAAACGTAACTTTAACTTGTCAAAACGTAAGTTTAAATTGTTAAAAACACACATTAAGTTGTAAAAAACATACTTTAACTTGTCAAAAATGTGGTTTAACTTGTAATAAATGTACTTTAACTTGTAAAAACGTACTTCAACTTGTAAAAAACGTACTTTAACTTGTCAAAACGTAACTTTAACTTTTAAAAAACCTACTTTAACTTGTCAAAGCGTAACTTTAACTTGTCAAAACGTAAGTTTAACTTGTTAAAAGTATATATTCACTAGTAAAAAACGTACTTTAACTTGTCAAAAATGTGGTTTAACTTGTAACAAATGTACTTTAACTTGTAAAAACGTACTTCAACTTGTAAAAAATGTATTTTAACTTGTAAAAAACCTACTTTAACTTGTGAAAACGTAACTTTAATTTGTCAAAACTTAAGTTTAACTTGTTAAAAACATAATTTAACTTGTCAAAACGTATCTTTAACTTGTAAAAATGTAATTTTAACTTGTCAAAATGTAATTTTAATGTGTCAAAACGTAACTTGAAGTTGTTAAAACGTAACTTTAAATGGTAAAAAATGTACTTTAACTTGTTAAAAAGGTATTTCAACTTGTAAAACACTTACTTTAACTTGTAAAAAACGTACTGCAACTTCTAAAAAACGTACTTTAAGTTGTAAAAAATGTATTTTAACGTGTCAAAATGTAACTTAAACTTGTCAAAACGTAACTTTAACTTGTGAAAAACGTACTTTAACTTGTAAAAAAAGTACTTTAACTTGTAAAAAACGTACTTTAACTTGTAAAAAACGTACTTTAACTTGTAAAAAACGTACTTTAACTTGTCAAAACGTAACTTTAACTTGTAAAAAACCTACATTAACTTGTCAAAACGTAACATTAACTTGTCAAAACGTAAGTTTAACTTGTTAAAAACATACATTAAGTTGTAAAAAACGTACTTTAACTTGTCAAAAATGTGTTTTAACTTGTAACAAATGTACCTTAATTTGTAAAAACGTACTTCAATTTGTAAAAAACGTACTTTAACTTGTAAAAAACCTACTTTAACATGTCAAAACGTAACTTTAATTTATTAAAACGTAAGTTTAACTTGTTAAAAACACACATGAACTTGTAAAAAACGTACTTTAACATGTCAAAAATGTGGTTTGACTTGTAACAAATGTACTTTACCTTGTAATAACTTACTTCAACTTGTAAAAAACGTACTTTAACTTGTAAAAACCTACTTTAACTTATCAAAGCGTAACTTTAATTTGTCAAAACGTAAGTTTAACTTGTTAAAAACGTACTTCAACTTGTAAAACACTTGCTTTAACTTGTAAAAAACGTACTTCAACTTGTAAAAAACGTACTGTAACTTGTAAAAATGTATTTTAACGTGTCAAAATGTAACTTTAACTTGTAAAAACGTAACTTTAACTTGTTAAAAACGTACTTTCACTTGTAAAAAACCTACTTTAACTTGTAAAAAATGTACTTTAACTTGTCAAAACGTAACTTTAACTTGTAAAAAACATACATTAACTTGTAAAAAACGTACTTTAACTTGTCAGAAATGTGGTTTAACTTGTAACAAATGTACTTTAACTTGTAAAAACGTACTTCAACTTGTAACAAATATACTTTAACTTGTGAAAACGTACTTCAACTTGTAAAAAATGTACTTTAACTTGTCAAAACGTAATTTTAACTTGTCAAAACGTAAGTTTAACTTGTTAAATACATACATTAACCTGTAAAAAACGTACTTTAACTGGTCAAAAATGTGGTTTAACTTGTCAAAAATGTGGTTTAACTTGTAAGAAATGTACTTTAACTTGTAAAAGCATACATCAACTTGTAACAAATATACACTAACTTGTAAAAACGTACTTCAACTTGTAAAAAACGTACTTTAACTTGTAAAAAACCTACATTAACTTGTCAAAACGTAACTTTAACTTGTCAAAACGTAACTTTAACTTGTTAAAAATGAACTTTAACTTGTAAAAAACGTACTTTAACTTCTAAAAAACGTAGTTTGACTTATAAAAAACGTACTTCAACTTATAAAAAATGTACTTTAACTTGTCAAAAATGTGGTTTATCTTGTAACAAATGTACTTCAACTTGTAAAATACATACTTTAACTTGTAAAAAACCTACTTTAACTTGTCAAAACGTAACTTTAATTTGTCAAAACGTAAGTTTAACTTGTGAAAAACGTAATTTGACATGTCAGAACGTAACTTTAACTTGTCAAAATGTAATTTTAATGTGTCAAAACGTAACTTTAAGTTGTTAAAACGTAACTTGAAATTGTAAAAAACGTACTTCAACTTGTAAAAAACGTACTTCAACTTGTAAAATACTTACGTTAACTTGTAAAAAACGTACTTTAACTTGTCAAAATGTAGTTTAACTTGTAAAAAACGTACTTTAACTTGTAAAAAACGTACTTTGACTTGTCAAAACGTAACTTGAACTTTTAAAAAACGTACTTGAACTTGTCAAAACGTAACTTTAACTTGTCAAAATTTAAGTTTAACTTGTTAAAAACATATATTAACTAGTAAAAAATGTACTTTAAGATGTCAAAATGTTGTTTGACTTGTAACAAATGTACTTTATCTTGTAAAAACGTACTTAAACTTGTAAAAAACGTACTTTAACTTGTAAAAAACCTACTTTAACTTGTCAAAAAGTAACTTTAATTTGTCAAAACGTAAGTTTAACTTGTTAAAAACGTACTTTAACTTGTAAAACACTTGCCTTAACTTCTAAAAAACGTACTTCAACTTGTATAAAACGTACTGTAACTTGTAAAAAATGTATTTTAACGTGTCAAAATGTAACTTTAACTTGTCAAAACGTAACTTTAACTTGTTAAAAACGTACTTTCACTTGTAAAAAAAGTATTTTAACTTGTAAAAAAACTACTTTAACTTGTCAAAACGTAACTTTAATTTGTCAAAACGTAAGTTTAACTTGTGAAAAACGTAATTTGACGTGTCAGAACGTAACTTTAACTTGTCAAAATGTAATTTTAATGTGTCAAAACGTAACTTTAAGTTGTTAAAACGTAACTTGAAATTGTAAAAAACGTACTTCAACTTGTAAAAAACGTACTTCAACTTGTAAAACACTTACGTTAACTTGTAAAAAACGTACTTTAACTTGTCAAAATGTAGTTTAACTTGTAAAAAACGTACTTTAACTTGTAAAAAACGTACTTTGACTTGTCAAAACGTAACATGAACTTTTAAAAAACGTACTTGAACTTGTCAAAACGTAAGTTTAACTTGTCAAAATTTAAGTTTAACTTGTTAAAAACATATATTAACTAGTAAAAAATGTACTTTAACATGTCAAAATGTGGTTTGACTTGTAACAAATATACTTTATCTTGTAAAAACGTACTTAAACTTGTAAAAAACGTACTTTAACTTGTAAATAACCTACTTTAACTTGTCAAAAAGTAACTTTAATTTGTCAAAACGTAAGTTTAACTTGTTAAAAACGTACTTCAACTTGTAAAACACTTGCCTTAACTTCTAAAAAACGTACTTCAACTGGTATAAAACGTACTGTAACTTGTAAAAAATGTATTTTAACGTGTCAAAATGTAACTTTAACTTGTCAAAACGTAACTTTAACTTGTTAAAAACGTACTTTCACTTGTAAAAAAAGTACTTTAACTTGTAAAAAAACTACTTTAACTTGTCAAAACGTAACTTTAATTTGTCAAAACGTAAGTTTAACTTGTGAAAAACGTAATTTGACGTGTCAGAACGTAACTTTAACTTGTCAAAATGTAATTTTAATGTGTCAAAACGTAACTTTAAGTTGTTAAAACGTAACTTGAAATTGTAAAAATCGTACTTCAACTTGTAAAAAACGTACTTCAACTTGTAAAACACCTACGTTAACTTGTAAAAAACGTACTTTAACTTGTCAAAATGTAGTTTAACTTGTAAAAAACGTACTTTAACTTTTAAAAAACGTACTTTGACTTGTCAAAACGTAACTTGAACTTTTAAAAAACGTACTTGAACTTGTCAAAACGTAACTTTAACTTGTCAAAATTTAAGTTTAACTTGTTAAAAACTTATATTAACTAGTAAAAAATGTACTTTAACATGTCAAAATGTGGTTTGACTTGTAACAAATGTACTTTATCTTGTAAAAACGTACTTAAACTTGTAAAAAACGTACTTTAACTTGTAAAAAACCTACTTTAACTTGTCAAAAAGTAACTTTAATTTGTCAAAACGTAAGTTTAACTTGTTAAAAACGTACTTCAACTTGTAAAACACTTGCCTTAACTTCTAAAAAACGTACTTCAACTGGTATAAAACGTACTGTAACTTGTAAAAAATGTATTTTAACGTGTCAAAATGTAACTTTAACTTGTCAAAACGTAACTTTAACTTGTTAAAAACGTACTTTCACTTGTAAAAAAAGTACTTTAACTTGTAAAAAAACTAATTTAACTTGTCATAACGTAACTTTAATTTGTCAAAACGTAAGTTTAACTTGTGAAAAACGTAATTTGACGTGTCAGAACGTAACTTTAACTTGTCAAAATGTAATTTTAATGTGTCAAAACGTAAACTTAAGTTGTTAAAACGTAACTTGAAATTGTAAAAATCGTACTTCAACTTGTAAAAAACGTACTTCAACTTGTAAAACACTTACGTTAACTTGTAAAAAACGTACTTTAACTTGTCAAAATGTAGTTTAACTTGTAAAAAACGTACTTTAACTTGTAAAAAACGTACTTTGACTTGTCAAAACGTAACTTGAACTTTTAAAAAACGTACTTGAACTTGTCAAAACGTAACTTTAACTTGTCAAAATTTAAGTTTAACTTGTTAAAAACATATATTAACTAGTAAAGAATGTACTTTAACATGTCAAAATGTGGTTTGACTTGTAACAAATGTACTTTATCTTGTAAAAACGTACTTAAACTTGTAAAAAACGTACTTTAACTTGTAAAAAACCTACTTTAACCTGTCAAAAAGTAACTTTAATTTGTCAAAACGTAAGTTTAACTTGTTAAAAACGTACTTCAACTTGTAAAACACTTGCCTTAACTTCTAAAAAACGTACTTCAACTGGTATAAAACGTACTGTAACTTGTAAAAAATGTATTTTAACGTGTCAAAATGTAACTTTAACTTGTCAAAACGTAACTTTAACTTGTTAAAAACGTACTTTCACTTGTAAAAAAAGTACTTTAACTTGTAAAAAAACTACTTTAACTTGTCAAAACGTAACTTTAATTTGTCAAAACGTAAGTTTAACTTGTGAAAAACGTAATTTGACGTGTCAGAACGTAACTTTAACTTGTCAAAATGTAATTTTAATGTGTCAAAACGTAACTTTAAGTTGTTAAAACGTAACTTGAAATTGTAAAAATCGTACTTCAACTTGTAAAAAAAGTACTTCAACTTGTAAAACACTTACGTTAACTTGTAAAAAACGTACTTTAACTTGTCAAAATGTAGTTTAACTTGTAAAAAACGTACTTTAACTTGTAAAAAACGTACTTTGACTTGTCAAAACGTAACTTGAACTTTTAAAAAACGTACTTGAACTTGTCAAAACGTAACTTTAACTTGTCAAAATTTAAGTTTAACTTGTTAAAAACATATATTAACTAGTAAAAAATGTACTTTAACATGTCAAAATGTGGTTTGACTTGTAACAAATGTACTTTATCTTGTAAAAACGTACTTAAACTTGTAAAAAACGTACTTTAACTTGTAAAAAACCTACTTTAACTTGTCAAAAAGTAACTTTAATTTGTCAAAACGTAAGTTTAACTTGTTAAAAACGTACTGCAACTTGTAAAACACTTGCCTTAACTTCTAAAAAACGTACTTCAACTGGTATAAAACGTACTGTAACTTGTAAAAAATGTATTTTAACGTGTCAAAATGTAACTTTAACTTGTCAAAACGTAACTTTAACTTGTTAAAAACGTACTTTCACTTGTAAAAAAAGTACTTTAACTTGTAAAAAAACTACTTTAACTTGTCAAAACGTAACTTTAATTTGTCAAAACGTAAGTTTAACTTGTGAAAACGTAATTTGACGTGTCAGAACGTAACTTTAACTTGTCAAAATGTAATTTTAATGTGTCAAAACGTAACTTTAAGTTGTTAAAACGTAACTTGAAATTGTAAAAAACGTACTTCAACTTGTAAAAAACGTACTTCAACTTGTAAAACACTTACGTTAACTTGTAAAAAACGTACTTTAACTTGTCAAAATGTAGTTTAACTTGTAAAAAACGTACTTCAACTTGTAAAAACCTTACTTCAACTTGTAAAACACTTACGTTAACTTGTAAAAAACGTACTTTAACTCTTCAAAATGTAGTTGAACTTGTAAAAAACGTTCTTTAACTTGTAAAAAACGTACTTTAACTTGTCAAAACGTAACTTTAACTTTTAAAAAACGTACTTTAACTTGTCAAAATTTAAGTTTAACTTGTTAAAAACATATATTAACTAGTAAAAAACGTACTTTAACATGTCAAAAATGTTGTTTGACTTGTAACAAATGTACTTTAACTTGTAAAAACTTACTTCAACTTGTAAAAAACCTACTTTAACTTATCAAAGCGTAACTTTAATTTGTCAAAACGTAAGTTTAACTTGTTAAAAACGTACTTCAACTTGTAAAACACTTGCTTTAACTTGTAAAAAACGTACTTCAACTTGTAAAAAACGTACTGTAACTTGTAAAAATGTATTTTAACGTGTCAAAATGTAACTTTAACTTGTCAAAACGTAACTTTTACTTGTTAAAAACGTACTTTCACTTGTAAAAAACCTACTTTAACTTGTAAAAAATGTACTTTAACTTGTCAAAACGTAACTTTAACTTGTAAAAAACATACATTAACTTGTAAAAAACGTACTTTAACTTGTCAAAAATGTGGTTTAACTTGTAACAAATGTACTTTAACTTGTAAAAACGTACTTCAACTTAAAACAAATATATTTTAACTTCTGAAAACGTACTTCAACTTGTAAAAATGTACTTTAACTTTTAAAAAACCTACTTTAACTTGTCAAAACGTAACTTTAACTTGTCAAAACGTAAGTTTAACTTGTTTAAAACATACATTAACTTGTAAAAAAAGTACTTTAACTTGTCAAAAATGTGGTTTAACTTGTCAAAAATGTGGTTTAACTTGTAACAACATATTTCAACTTGTAACAAATATACATTAACTTGTAAAAACGTACTTCAACTTGTAAAAAACGTACTTTAACTTGTAAAAAACCTACATTAACTTGTCAAAACGTAACTTTAACTTGTCAAAACGTAACTTTAACTTGTTAAAAATGAACATTAACTTGTAAAAAACGTACTTTAACTTATAAAAAACGTACTTTAACTTCTAAAAAATGTAGTTTGACTTATAAAAAACGTACTTCAACTTATAAAAAATGTACTTTAACTTGTCAAAAATGTGGTTTATCTTGTAACAAATGTACTTTAACTTGTAAAAACGTACTTCAACTTGTAAAATACGTACTTTAACTTGTAAGAAACCTACTTTAACTTGTCAAAACGTAACTTTAATTTGTCAAAACGTAAGTTTAACTTGTGAAAAACGTAATTTAACGTGTCAGAACGTAACTTTAACTTGTCAAAATGTAATTTTAATGTGTCAAAACGTAACTTTAAGTTGTTAAAACGTAACTTGAAATTGTAAAAAACGTACTTCAACTTATAAAAAACGTACTTCAACTTGTAAAACACTTACGTTAACTTGTAAAAAACGTACTTTAACTTGTCAAAATGTAGTTTAACTTGTAAAAAACGTACTTTAACTTGTAAAAAAACGTACTTTGACTTATCAAAACGTAACTTGAACTTTTAAAAAACGTACTTGAACTTGTCAAAACGTAACTTTAACTTGTCAAAATTTAAGTTTAACTTGTTAAAAACATATATTAACTAGTAAAAAAACGTACTTTAACATGTCAAAATGTGGTTTGACTTGTAACAAATGTACTTTAACTTGTAAAAACGTACTTAAACTTGTAAAAAACGTACTTTAACTTGTAAAAAACCAACTTTAACTTGTCAAAAAGTAACTTTAATTTGTCAAAACGTAAGTTCAACTTGTTAAAAACGTACTTCAACTTGTAAATCACTTGCCTTAACTTCTAAAAAACGTACTTCAACTGGTATAAAACGTACTGTAACTTGTAAAAAATGTATTTTAACGTGTTAAAATGTAACTTTAACTTGTCAAAACGTAACTTTAACGTGTTAAAAACGTACTTTCACTTGTAAAAAACCTACTTTAACTTGTAAAAAATGTACTTTAACTTGTCAAAACGTAAGTTTAACTTGTAAAAAACATACATTAACTTGTAAAAAACGTACTTTAACTTGTCAAAAATGTGGTTTAACTTGTAAAATATGTACTTTAACTTGTAAAAAAGTAATTCAACATGTAACAAATATACTTTAACTTGTGAAAATGTACTTCAACTTGTAAAAAACGTACTTTAACTTGTAAAACCTCCTTTAACTTGTCAAAACGTAACTTTAACTTGTCAAAACGTAAGATTAACTTGTTAAAAACATACATTAACTTGTAAAAAATGTACTTTAACTTGTCAAAAATGTGGTTTAACTTCTAACAAATGTACTTTAACTTGTAAAAACGTACTTCACCTTGTAACAAATATACTTTAACTTGTAAAAACGTACTTCAACTTGTAAAAAACGTACTTTAACTTGTAAAAAACCTACTTTAACTTGTCAAAACGTAACTTTAACGTGTAAAAACGTAAGTTAACTTGTTTAAAACACACATTAACTTGTAAAAAACGTACTTTAACTTGTCAAAAATGTGGTTTAACTTGTAACAAATATACTTTAACTTGTAAAAACGTACTTAAACTTGTACAAAACGTACTTTAACTTGTAAAAAAACGTACTTTAACTTGTAAAAAACGTGCTTTAAGTTGTCAAAACGTAACTTTAATTTGTCAAAATGTACTTTAACTTGTAAAAAACGTACTTTAACTTGTAAAAAACGTACTTTAACTTGTCAAAACGTAACTTTAACTTTTAAAAAACCTAATTTAACTTGTCAAAACGTAAGTTTAACTTGTTTAAAACACACATTAACTTGTAAAAAACGTACTTTAACTTGTCAAAAATGTGGTTTAACTTGTAACAAATGTACTTTAACTTGTAAAAACGTACTTAAACTTGTAAAAAACGTACTTTAACTTGTAAAACACGTACTTTAACTTGTAAAAAACGTACTTTAAATTGTCAAAAAGTAACTTTAATTTGTCAAAACGTAAGTTTGAATTGTTAAAAACATACATTCGCTTTTAAAAAACGTAATTTAATTTGTCAAAAATGTGGTTTAACTTGTAACAAATGTACTTTAACTTGTAAAAACGTACTTCAACTTGTAAAAAACGTACTTTAACTTATAAAAAACGTACTTTAACTTGTCAAAATGTAATTTTAATGTGTCAAAACGTAACTTTAAGTTGTTAAAACGTAACTTTAACTTGTAAAAAACGTACTTCAACTTGTAAAACACTTGCTTTAACTTATAAAAAAAGTACTTTACCTTGTAAAAAACGTATTTTAATGTGTCAAAATGTAATTTTAACTTGTCAAAACGTAACTTTAACTTGTAAAAACGTACTTCAACTTGTAAAAAACGTACTTTAACTTGTAAAAAACCTACTTTAACTTGTCAAAACGTAACTTTAATTTGTCAAAACGTAAGTTTAACTTGTTAAAAACGTAATTTAACTTGTCAAAACGTAACTTTAACTTGTAACAAACGTACTTTAACTTGTCAAAATGTAATTTTAATGAGTCAAAACGTAACTTTTAGTTGTTAAAACGTAATTTTAACTGGTAAAAAATGTACTTTAATTTGTAAAAAACGTATTTCAACATATAAAAACATACTTTAAATTGTAAAAATCGTACTTCATCTTGTAAAAAGCGTACTTTAACTTGTAAAAAACATATTTTAACGTGTCAAAATGTAACTTTAACTTTAACTTGTTAAAAACGTACTTTAACTTGTAAAAACGTACTTAAACTTGTAAAAAACGTACTTTAACTTTTAAAAAACGTATTTTAACTTGTAAAAAACATACATTAACTTGTCAAAACGTAACGTTAACTTGTCAAAACGTAAGTTTAATTTTAACTTGTTAAAAACGTAACTTTAACTTGTCAAAACGTAACTTTAACTTGTCAAAATGTAACTTTAACTTTAACTTGTTAAAAACATTCTTTAACTTGTTAAAAACGTACTTTAACTTGTCAAAACGTAACTTTAAATTGTAAAATACCTAAATTAACTTGTCAAAACGTAACTTTAACTTGTCAAAACGTAAGTTTAACTTGTTAAAAACATACATTAACTTGTAAAAAACGTACTTTAACTTGTTAAAAATGTGGTTTAACTTGTTACAAATGTACTTTAACTTGTAAAAACGTACTTCAACTTGTAAAAAACGTACTTTAACTTGTAAAAAACCTACTTTAACTTGTAAAATGTAACTTTAATTTGTCAAAACGTAAGTTTAACTTGTTAACAACACATATTAACTGTAAAAAACATACTTTAACTTGTCAAAAATGTGGGTTAACTTGTAACAAATGTATTTTAACTTGTAAAAAATTACTTCAACTTGTAAAAAACGTACTTTAATTTGTAAAAAAACGTACTTTAACTTGTTAGAAACATATATTCACTTGAAAAAACGTACTTTAACTTGTCAAAAATGTGGTTTAACTTGTAACAAATGTAGTTTAACTTGTAAAAACGTACTTCAACTTGTAAAAAAATACTTTTACTTGTCAAAACGTAACTTTAACTTTTAAAAAAGCTACTTTAACTTGTCAAAACGTAACTTTAACTTGTCAAAACGTAATTCTAACTTGTTAAAAACATATATTCACTTGTAAAAAACGTACTTCAACTTGTAAAAAGCGTACTTCAACTTGTAAAAAGCGTACTTCAACTTGTAAAAAAACCTACTATAACTAGTCAAAACGTAACTATAATTTGTCAAAACGTAAGTTTAACTTGTTAAAAACGTAATTTAACTTATCAAAACGTAACTTTAACTTGTAAAAAACCTACTTTAACTTGTAAAAAAAGTACTTTAACTTGTCAAAACGTAACTTTAACTTGTTAAAAACCTACTTTAACTTGTCAAAAGGTAACTTTAACATGTAAAAAACCTACTTTAACTTGTCAAAACGTAACTTTAACTTGTCAAAACCTAAGTTTAAATTGTTTAAAACATACATTAACTTGTAAAAAACGTACTTTAATTTGTCAAAAATGTGGTTTAACTTGTAACAAATGTACGTTAACTTGTAAAAACGTACTTCAACTTGTAAAAAACGTACTTTAACTTGTAAAAAACCTACTTTAACTTGTCAAAACGTAACTTTAACGTGTAAAAACGTAAGTTAACTTTTTTAAAACACACATTAACTTGTAAAAAACGTACTTTAACTTGTCAAAAATGTGGTTTAACTTGTAACAAATATACTTTAACTTGTAAAAACGTACTTAAACTTGTACAAAACGTACTTTAACTTGTAAAAAAACGTACTTTAACTTGTAAAAAACGTACTTTAAGTTGTCAAAACGTAACTTTAATTTGTCAAAATGTACTTTAACTTGTAAAAAACGTACTTTAACTTGTAAAAAACGTACTTTAACTTGTCAAAACGTAACTTTAACTTTTAAAAAACCTAATTTAACTTGTCAAAACGTAAGTTTAACTTGTTAAAAACACACATTAACTTGTAAAAAACGTACTTTAACTTGTCAAAAATGTGGTTTAACTTGTAACAAATGTACTTTAACTTGTAAAAACGTACTTAAACTTGTAAAAAACGTACTTTAACTTGTAAAAAACGTACTTTAACTTGTAAAAAACGTACTTTAAATTGTCAAAACGTAACTTTAATTTGTCAAAACGTAAGTTTGAATTGTTAAAAACATACATTCGCTTTTAAAAAACGTAATTTAATTTGTCAAAAATGTGGTTTAACTTGTAACAAATGTACTTTAACTTGTAAAAATGTACTTCAACTTGTAAAAAACGTACTTTAACTTATAAAAAACGTACTTTAACTTGTCAAAATGTAATTTTAATGTGTCAAAACGTAACTTTAAGTTGTTAAAACGTAACTTTAACTTGTAAAAAACGTACTTCAACTTGTAAAACACTTGCTTTAACTTATAAAAAAAGTACTTTACCTTGTAAAAAACGTATTTTAATGTGTCAAAATGTAACTTTAACTTGTCAAAACGTAACTTTAACTTGTAAAAACGTACTTCAACTTGTAAAAAACGTACTTTAACTTGTAAAAAACCTACTTTAACTTGTCAAAACGTAACTTTAATTTGTCAAAACGTAAGTTTAACTTGTTAAAAACGTAATTTAACTTGTCAAAACGTAACTTTAACTTGTAACAAACGTACTTTAACTTGTCAAAATGTAATTTTAATGAGTCAAAACGTAACTTTTAGTTGTTAAAACGTAATTTTAACTGGTAAAAAATGTACTTTAATTTGTAAAAAACGTATTTCAACATATAAAAACATACTTTAAATTGTAAAAATCGTACTTCATCTTGTAAAAAGCGTACTTTAACTTGTAAAAAACGTATTTTAACGTGTCAAAATGTAACTTTAACTTTAACTTGTTAAAAACGTACTTTAACTTGTAAAAACGTACTTAAACTTGTAAAAAACGTACTTTAACTTGTAAAAAATGTAATTTAACTTGTAAAAAACATACATTAACTTGTCAAAACGTAACGTTAACTTGTCAAAACGTAAGTTTAATTTTAACTTGTTAAAAACGTAACTTTAACTTGTCAAAACGTAACTTTAACTTGTCAAAATGTAACTTTAACTTTAACTTGTTAAAAACATTCTTTAACTTGTTAAAAACGTACTTTAACTTGTCAAAACGTAACTTTAAATTGTAAAATACCTACTTTAACTTGTCAAAACGTAACTTTAACTTGTCAAAACGTAAGTTTAACTTGTTAAAAACATACATTAACTTGTAAAAAACGTACTTTAACTTGTTAAAAATGTGGTTTAACTTGTTACAAATGTACTTTAACTTGTAAAAACGTACTTCAACTTATAAAAAACGTACTTTAACTTGTAAAAAACCTACTTTAACTTGTAAAATGTAACTTTAATTTGTCAAAACGTAAGTTTAACTTGTTAAAAACACATATTAACTGTAAAAAACATACTTTAACTTGTCAAAAATGTGGGTTAACTTGTAACAAATGTATTTTAACTTGTAAAAAATTACTTCAACTTGTAAAAAACGTACTTTAATTTGTAAAAAAACGTACTTTAACTTGTTAGAAACATATATTCACTTGAAAAAACGTACTTTAACTTGTCAAAAATGTGGTTTAACTTGTAACAAATGTACTTTAAATTGTAAAAACATACTTCAACTTGTAAAAAAATACTTTAACTTGTCAAAACGTAACTTTAACTTTTAAAAAAGCTACTTTAACTTGTCAAAACGTAACTTTAACTTGTCAAAACGTAATTCTAACTTGTTAAAAACATATATTCACTTGTAAAAAACGTACTTCAACTTGTAAAAAGCGTACTTCAACTTGTAAAAAGCGTACTTCAACTTGTAAAAAAACCTACTATAACTAGTCAAAACGTAACTATAATTTGTCAAAACGTAAGTTTAACTTGTTAAAAACGTAATTTAACTTATCAAAACGTAACTTTAACTTGTAAAAAACCTACTTTAACTTGTAAAAAAAGTACTTTAACTTGTCAAAACGTAACTTTAACTTGTTAAAAACCTACTTTAACTTGTCAAAAGGTAACTTTAACATGTAAAAAACCTACTTTAACTTGTCAAAACGTAACTTTAACTTGTCAAAACCTAAGTTTAAATTGTTTAAAACATACATTAACTTGTAAAAAACGTACTTTAATTTGTCAAAAATGTGGTTTAACTTGTAACAAATGTACGTTAACTTGTAAAAACGTACTTCAACTTGTAAAAAACGTACTTTAACTTGTAAAAAACCTACTTTAACTTGTCAAAACGTAACTTTAACGTGTAAAAACGTAAGTTAACTTGTTTAAAACACACATTAACTTGTAAAAAACGTACTTTAACTTGTCAAAAATGTGGTTTAACTTGTAACAAATATACTTTAACTTGTAAAAACGTACTTAAACTTGTACAAAACGTACTTTAACTTGTAAAAAAACGTACTTTAACTTGTAAAAAACGTACTTTAAGTTGTCAAAACGTAACTTTAATTTGTCAAAATGTACTTTAACTTGTAAAAAACGTACTTTAACTTGTAAAAAACGTACTTTAACTTGTCAAAACGTAACTTTAACTTTTAAAAAACCTAATTTAACTTGTCAAAACGTAAGTTTAACTTGTTTAAAACACACATTAACTTGTAAAAAACGTACTTTAACTTGTCAAAAATGTGGTTTAACTTGTAACAAATGTACTTTAACTTGTAAAAACGTACTTAAACTTGTAAAAAACGTACTTTAACTTGTAAAACACGTACTTTAACTTGTAAAAAACGTACTTTAAATTGTCAAAACGTAACTTTAATTTGTCAAAACGTAAGTTTGAATTGTTAAAAACATACATTCGCTTTTAAAAAACGTAATTTAATTTGTCAAAAATGTGGTTTAACTTGTAACAAATGTACTTTAACTTGTAAAACCGTACTTCAACTTGTAAAAAACGTACTTTAACTTATAAAAAACGTACTTTAACTTGTCAAAATGTAATTTTAATGTGTCAAAACGTAACTTTAAGTTGTTAAAACGTAACTTTAACTTGTAAAAAACGTACTTCAACTTGTAAAACACTTGCTTTAACTTATAAAAAAAGTACTTTACCTTGTAAAAAACGTATTTTAATGTGTCAAAATGTAATTTTAACTTGTCAAAACGTAACTTTAACTTGTAAAAACGTACTTCAACTTGTAAAAAACGTACTTTAACTTGTAAAAAACCTACTTTAACTTGTCAAAACGTAACTTTAATTTGTCAAAACGTAAGTTTAACTTGTTAAAAACGTAATTTAACTTGTCAAAACGTAACTTTAACTTGTAACAAACGTACTTTAACTTGTCAAAATGTAATTTTAATGAGTCAAAACGTAACTTTTAGTTGTTAAAACGTAATTTTAACTGGTAAAAAATGTACTTTAATTTGTAAAAAACGTATTTCAACATATAAAAACATACTTTAAATTGTAAAAATCGTACTTCATCTTGTAAAAAGCGTACTTTAACTTGTAAAAAACGTATTTTAACGTGTCAAAATGTAACTTTAACTTTAACTTGTTAAAAACGTACTTTAACTTGTAAAAACGTACTTAAACTTGTAAAAAACGTACTTTAACTTTTAAAAAACGTATTTTAACTTGTAAAAAACATACATTAACTTGTCAAAACGTAACGTTAACTTGTCAAAACGTAAGTTTAATTTTAACTTGTTAAAAACGTAACTTTAACTTGTCAAAACGTAACTTTAACTTGTCAAAATTTAACTTTAACTTTAACTTGTTAAAAACATTCTTTAACTTGTTAAAAACGTACTTTAACTTGTCAAAACGTAACTTTAAATTGTAAAATACCTACTTTAACTTGTCAAAACTTAAATTTAACTTGTCAAAACGTAAGTTTAACTTGTTAAAAACATACATTAACTTGTAAAAAACGTACTTTAACTTGTTAAAAATGTGGTTTAACTTGTTACAAATGTACTTTAACTTGTAAAAACGTACTTCAACTTGTAAAAAACGTACTTTAACTTGTAAAAAACCTACTTTAACTTGTAAAATGTAACTTTAATTTGTCAAAACGTAAGTTTAACTTGTTAAAAACACATATTAACTGTAAAAAACATACTTTAACTTGTCAAAAATGTGGGTTAACTTGTAACAAATGTATTTTAACTTGTAAAAAATTACTTCAACTTGTAAAAAACGTACTTTAATTTGTAAAAAAACGTACTTTAACTTGTTAGAAACATATATTCACTTGAAAAAACGTACTTTAACTTGTCAAAAATGTGGTTTAACTTGTAACAAATGTAGTTTAACTTGTAAAAACGTACTTCAACTTGTAAAAAAATACTTTTACTTGTCAAAACGTAACTTTAACTTTTAAAAAAGCTACTTTAACTTGTCAAAACGTAACTTTAACTTGTCAAAACGTAATTCTAACTTGTTAAAAACATATATTCACTTGTAAAAAACGTACTTCAACTTGTAAAAAGCGTACTTCAACTTGTAAAAAGCGTACTTCAACTTGTAAAAAAACCTACTATAACTAGTCAAAACGTAACTATAATTTGTCAAAACGTAAGTTTAACTTGTTAAAAACGTAATTTAACTTATCAAAACGTAACTTTAACTTGTAAAAAACGTACTTTAACTTGTAAAAAAAGTACTTTAACTTGTCAAAACGTAACTTTAACTTGTTAAAAACCTACTTTAACTTGTCAAAAGGTAACTTTAACTTGTAAAAAACCTACTTTAACTTGTCAAAACGTAACTTTAACTTGTCAAAACCTAAGTTTAAATTGTTTAAAACATACATTAACTTGTAAAAAACGTACTTTAATTTGTCAAAAATGTGGTTTAACTTGTAACAAATGTACGTTAACTTGTAAAAACGTACTTCAACTTGTAAAAAACGTACTTTAACTTGTAAAAAACCTACTTTAACTTGTCAAAACGTAACTTTAATTTGTCAAAACGTAAGTTTAACTTGTTAAAAATATAATTTAACTTTTTAAAACATAACTTTAACTTGTAACAAACGTACTTTTACTTGTCAAAATGTAATTTTAATGAGTCAAAACGTAAGTTTTAGTTGTTAAAACGTAACTTTAACTTGTAAAAAATGTACTTTAACTTGTAAAAAACGTATTTCAACTTGTAAAAACATACTTTAACTTGTAAAAAACGTACTTCAACTTGTAAAAAGCGTACTTTAACTTGTAAAAAACGTATTTTAACGTGTCAAAATGTAACTTTAACTTTAACTTCTTAAAAACGTACTTTAGCTTGTAAAAACGTACTTAAACTTGTAAAAAACGTACTTTAACTTGTAAAAAACATACTTTAACTTGTAAAAAACTTACATTAACTTGTCAAAACGTAACTTTAACTTGTCAAAACGTAAGTTTACCTTTAACTTGTTAAAAACGTAACTTTAACTTGTCAAAACGTAACTTTAACTTGTCAAAATGTAACTTTAATTTGTCAAAAAGTAAGTTTAACTTGTTAAAAACATACTTTAAATTGTCAAAATGTAATTTTAATGTGTCAAAACGTAACTTTATATTGTTAAAACGTAACTTTAACTTGTAAAAAACGTACTTCAACTTGTAAAAAACGTACTTCTACTTGTAAAACACTTGCTTTAACTTGTAAAACACTTGCTTTAACTTGTAAAAAACGTACTTCAACTTGTAAAAAACCTACTGTAACTTGTAAAAAATGTATTTTAAAGTGTCAAAATGTAACTTTAACTTGTCAAAACGTAACTTTAACTTGTTAAAAACGTAACTTTAACTTGTTAAAAACGTACTTTAACTTGTAAAAAACGTACTTTAACTTGTAAAAAACGTATATTAACTTGTCAAAACGTAACTTTAACTTGTAAAAAACCTACATTAACTTGTTAAAACGTAACTTTTACTTGTCAAAACGTAAGTTTCGCTTGTTAAAAACATACATTAACTTGTAAAAAATGTACTTTAATTTGTCAAAAAGGTTGTTTAACTTGAAACAAATGTACTTTAATTTGTAAAAACGTACTTCAATTTGTAAAAAACGTACTTTAACTTGTAAAAAAACTACTTTAACTTGTCAAAACGTAACTTTAATTTGTCAAAACGTAAGTTTAACTTGTTAAAAACACACATGAACTTGTAAAAAACGTACTTTAACTTGTCGAAAATGTGGTTTAACTTGTAACAAATGTAGTTTAACTTGTAAAAACGTACTTCAACTTATAAAAAAATACTTTAACTTGTCAAAACGTAACTTTAACTTTTAAAAAAGCTACTTTAACTTGTCAAAACGTAACTTTAACTTGTCAAAACGTAAGTCTAACTTGTTAAAAACATATATTCACTTGTAAAAAACGTGCTTTAAGTTGTCAAAAATGTGGTTTAACTTGTAACAAATGTACTTTAACTTGTAAAAACGTACTTCAACTTGTAAAAAGCGTACTTCAACTTGTAAAAAAACCTACTATAACTAGTCAAAACGTAACTATAATTTGTCAAAACGTAAGTTTAACTTGTTAAAAACGTAATTTAACTTATCAAAACGTTACTTTAACTTGTAAAAAACGTACTTTAACTTGTCAAAATGTAATTTTAATGTGTCAAAACGTACTTTAAGTTGTTAAAACGTAACTTTAACTTGTAAAAAACGTACTTCAACTTGTAAAAAACGTACTTCAACTTGTAAAACACTTGCTTTAACTTGTAAAAAACGTACTTTAACTTGTAAAAAACGTATTTTAATGTGTCAAAATGTAACTTTAACTTGTCAAAACGTAACTTTAACTTGTAAAAAATGTACTTTAACTTGACAACTTTAACCTGTCAAAACGTAACTTTAACTTGTCAAAACTAAAGTTTAACTTGTTAAAGACATACATTATCTTGTAAAAAGGTACTTTCACTTTTCAAAAATAAGGTTTAACTTGTAAATAATGTACTTTAACTTGTAAAAACGTACTTCAACTTATAAAATACGTACTTTAACGTGTAAAAAACCTACTTTAACTTGTAAAAAAAGTACTTTAACTTGTCAAAACGTAACTTTAACTTGTTAAAAACCTACTTTAACTTGTCAAAAGGTAACTTTAACATGTAAAAAACCTACTTTAACTAGTCAAAACGTAACTTTAACTTGTCAAAACCTAAGTTTAAATTGTTAAAAAGATACATTAACTTGTAAAAAACGTACTTTAATTTGTCAAAAATGTGGTTTAACTTGTAACAAATGTACGTTAACTTGTAAAAACGTACTTCAACATGTAAAAAACGTACTTTAACTTGTAAAAAACCTACTTTAACTTGTCAAAACGTAACTTTAATTTGTCAAAACGTAAGTTTAACTTGTTAAAAACATAATTTAACTTTTTAAAACATAACTTTAACTTGTAACAAACGTACTTTTACTTGTCAAAATGTAATTTTAATGAGTCAAAACGTAAGTTTTAGTTGTTAAAACGTAACTTTAACTTGTAAAAAACGTATTTCAACTTGTAAAAACATACTTTAACTTGTAAAAAACGTACTTCAACTTGTAAAAAGCGTACTTTAACTTGTAAAAAACGTATTTTAACGTGTCAAAATGTAACTTTAACTTTAACTTCTTAAAAACGTACTTTAGCTTGTAAAAACGTACTTAAACTTGTAAAAAACGTACTTTAACTTGTAAAAAACGTACTTTAACTTGTAAAAAACCTACATTAACTTGTCAAAACGTAACTTTAACTTGTCAAAACGTAAGTTTAACTTTAACTTGTTAAAAACGTAACTTTAACTTGTCAAAACGTAACTTTAACTTGTCAAAATGTAACTTTAATTTGTCAAAAAGTAAGTTTAACTTGTTAAAAACGTAATTTAACTTGTCAAAACGTAACTTTAACTTGTAAAAAACGTACTTTAAATTGTCAAAATGTAATTTTAATGTGTCAAAACGTAACTTTATGTTGTTAAAACGTAACTTTAACTTGTAAAAAACGTACTTCAATTTGTAAAACGTACTTCTACTTGTAAAACACTTGCTTTAACTTGTAAAACACTTGCTTTAACTTGTAAAAAACGTACTTCAACTTGTAAAAAACCTACTGTAACTTGTAAAAAATGTATTTTAAAGTGTCAAAATGTAACTTTAACTTGTCAAAACGTAACTTTAACTTGTTAAAAACGTAACTTTAACTTGTTAAAAACGTACTTTAACTTGTAAAAAACGTACTTTCACTTGTAAAAAACGTATATTAACTTGTCAAAACGTAACTTTAACTTGTAAAAAACCTACATTAACTTGTTAAAACGTAACTTTTACTTGTCAAAACGTAAGTTTCGCTTGTTAAAAACATACATTAACTTGTAAAAAATGTACTTTAATTTGTCAAAAATGTTTTTTAACTTGAAACAAATGTACTTTAATTTGTAAAAACGTACTTCAATTTGTAAAAAACGTACTTTATCTTGTAAAAAAACTACTTTAACTTGTCAAAACGTAACTTTAATTTGTCAAAACGTAAGTTTAACTTGTTAAAAACACACATGAACTTGTAAAAAACGTACTTTAACTTGTCAAAAATGTCATTTAACTTGTAACAAATTTACTTAAACTTGTAAAAACGTACTTCAACTGGTAAAAAACGTACTTTAACTTATAAAAAATGTACTTTAACTTGTTAAAACGTAACTTTAACTTGTAAAAAACCTACATTAACTTGTCAAAACGTAACTTTAACTTGTTAACACATAAGTTTTAATTGTTAAAAACATACATTCACTTGTAAAAAAACGCACTTTAACTTGTCAAAAATGTGGTTTAACTTGTAACAAATGTACTTTAAATTGTAAGAACGTACTTCAACTTGTAAAAACGTACTTTAACTTGTCAAAACGTAACTTTAACTTTTAAAAAACCTACTTTAACTTGTCAAAACGTAATTTTAACTTGTCAAAACGTAAGTTTAACTTGTTAAAAACATATATTCACTAGTAAAAAACGTACTTTATCTTATCAAAAATTCGGTTTAACTTGTAACAAATGTACTTTAACTTGTAAAAACGTACTTCAACTTGTAAAAAACGTACTTTAACTTGTAAAAAGCCTACTTTAACTTGTTAAAACGTAACTTAAATTTGTCAAAACGTAAGTTTAACTTGTTAAAAAAGTAATTTAGCTTGTCAAAACGTAACTTTAACTTGTAACAAACGTACTTGAACTTGTCAAAATGTAATTTTAATGAGTCAAAACGTAACTTTTAGCAGTTAAAACGTAACTTTAACTGGTAAAAAATGTACTTTAACTTGTAAAAAACGTATTTCAACTTCTAAAAACATACTTTAACTTGTAAAAAACGTACTTCAACTTGTAAAAAGCGTACTTTAACTTGTAAAAAACGTATTTTAACGTGTCAAAATGTAACTTTAACTTTAACTTGTTAAAAACGTACTTTAACTTGTAAAAACGTACTTTAACTTGTCAAAAATGTGATTTAACTTGTAACAAATGTACTTTAACTTGTAAAAAAATGTTCTTCAACTTGTAAAAAACGTAATTTAACTTGTAAAAAACCTACTTTAACTTGCAAAACGTAACTTTAATTTGTCAAAACGTAAGTTTAACTTGTTAAAAACACACATGAACTTGTAAAAAACGTACTTTAACTTGTCAAAAATGTCATTTAACTTGTAACAAATTTACTTAAACTTGTAAAAACGTACTTCAACTGGTAAAAAACGTACTTTAACTTATAAAAAATGTACTTTAACTTGTCAAAACGTAACTTTAACTTGTAAAAAACCTACATTAACTTGTCAAAACGTAACTTTAACTTGTTAATACATAAGTTTTAATTGTTAAAAACATACATTCACTTGTAAAAAAACGCACTTTAACTTGTCAAAAATGTGGTTTAACTTGTAACAAATGTACTTTAAATTGTAAGAACGTACTTCAACTTGTAAAAACGTACTTTAACTTGTCAAAACGTAACTTTAACTTTTAAAAAACCTACTTTAACTTGTCAAAACGTAAGTTTAACGTGTTAAAAACATATATTCACTAGTAAAAAACGTACTTTATCTTATCAAAAATGTGGTTTAACTTGTAACAAATGTACTTTAACTTGTAAAAACGTACTTCAACTTGTAAAAAACGTACTTTAACTTGTAAAAAACCTACTTTAACTTGTCAAAACGTAACTTTAATTTGTCAAAACGTAAGTTTAACTTGTTAAAAAAGTAATTTAGCTTGTCAAAACGTAACTTTAACTTGTAACAAACGTACTTGAACTTGTCAAAATGTAATTTTAATGAGTCAAAACGTAACTTTTAGCTGTTAAAACGTAACTTTAACTGGTAAAAAATGTACTTTAACTTGTAAAAAACGTATTTCAACTTCTAAAAACATACTTTAACTTGTAAAAAACGTACTTCAACTTGTAAAAAGCGTACTTTAACTTGTAAAAAACGTATTTTAACGTGTCAAAATGTAACTTTAACTTTAACTTGTTAAAAACGTACTTTAACTTGTAAAAACGTACTTTAACTTGTCAAAAATGTGATTTAACTTGTAACAAATGTACTTTAACTTGTAAAAAAATGTTCTTCAACTTGTCAAAACGTAACTTTAATTTGTCAAAACGTAAGTTTAACTTGTTGAAAACGTAATTTAACTTGTCAAAACGTAACTATAACTTGTAAAAAAACGTACTATAACTTGTCAAAATGTAATTTTAATGTGTCAAAACGTAACTTTAAGTTGTTAAAACGTAACTTTAACTTGTAAAAAACGTACTTAACCTTGTAAAAAACGTACTTCAACTTGTAAAACACTTGCTTTAACTTGTTAAAACGTACTTCAACCTGTAAAAAACGTACTGTAACTTGTAAAAAATGAATTTTAAAGTGTCAAAATATAACTTTAACTTGTCAAAACGTAGCTCTAACTTGTTAAAAACGTACTTTAACTTGTAAAAAACGTACTTTAAGTTGTCAAAATGTAACTTTAATTTGTCAAAACATAAGTTCAAATTGTTAAAAACATAATTTAACTTGTCAAAACGTAACTTTAACTTGTAAAAAAGGTACTTTAGCTTGTCAAAATGTAATTTTAATGTGTCAAAACGAAACTTGAAGTTGTTAAAACGTAACTTTAACTGGTAAAAAATGTACTTTAACTTGTAAAAAACGTATTTCAACTTGTAAAACACATACTTTAACTTGTAAAAAACGTACTTCAATTTGTAAAAAACGTATTTTAACTTGTAAAAAACGTATTTTAACGTGTCAAAATGTAACTTTAAGCTATCTAAATGTAACTTTAACTTGTTAAAAACGTACTTGAACTTGTAAAAAACGTACTTTAACTTGTAAAAAACGTACTTTAACTTGTAAAAAACGTACTTTAACTTGTAAAAAACGTACTTTAACTTGTAAAAAACCTACTGTAACTTGTCAAAACGTAACTTTAACTTGTCAAAACAGAAGTTTAAATTGTTAAAAACATACATTAACTTGTAAAAAACGTACTTTAACTTGTCAAAAATTTGTTTAAACTTATAAAAAATGCACTTTAACTTGTAAAAACGTACTTGAACTTGTAAAAACGTACTTAAACTTCTCAAAACGTAACTTTAACTATTAAAAAACCTACTTTAACTTGTCAAAACGTAACTTTAACTTGTCAATACGTAAGTTTAACTTGTTAAAAACATATATTCACTAGTTAAAAACATACTTTAACGAATCAAAAATGTTGTTTAACTTGTAACAAATGTACTTTAACTTGTAAAAACGTACTTCAACTTGTAAAAAACGTACTTTAACTTGTAAAAAACCTACTTTAACTTGTCAAAACGTAACTTTAATTTGTCAAAACTTAAGTTTAACTTGTTAAAAAAGTAATTTAACTTGTCAAAACGTAACTTTAACTTGTAAAAAACGTACTTTAACTTGTCAAAATGTAATTTTAATGTGTCAAAACATAACTTTAACTTATAAAAAACGTACTTTAACTTGTAAAAAACGTAATTTAACTTGTCAAAACGTAACTTTAACTTGTAAAAAACGTACTTTAACTTGTCAAAAACCTACTTACACTTGTCAAAACGTAACTTTAACTTGTCAAAACGAAAGTTTAACTTGTTAAAAACATACATTAACTTGTAAAAAAGGTACTTTAACTTGTCAAAACGTAACTTTAACATTTCAAAACATAAGTTTAACTTGTAAAAAACGTACATTAACTTGTAAAAAACGTAATTTAACTTGTAAAAAACGTACTTTAACTTGTAAAAAACCTACTTTAACTTATCAAAACGTAACTTTAACTTGTCAAAACGTTAGTTTAAATTGTTAAAAACACACATTAACTTGTAAAAAACGTACTTTAACTTGTCAAAAATGTCGTTTAACTTGTCAAAAATGTCGTTTAACTTATAACAAATGAACTTTAACTTGTAAAAAATGTACTTCAATTTGTAAAAAACCTACTTTAACTTGTCAAAACGTAACTTAAACTTGTCAAAACGTAAGTTTAAATTGTTAAAAACACACATTAACGTGAAAAAACAGTACTTTAACTTGTCAAAAATATGGTTTAACTTGTAACAAATGTACTTTAACTTATAAAAACGTACTTCAACTTGTTAAAAACGTACTTTAACTTGTAAAAAATGTACTTTAACTTGTAAATACGTAACTATAACTTGTCAAAAACCTACTTTAACTTGTCAAAACGTAATTTTAACTTATCAAAACATAAGTTTAAATTCTTAAAAACATACATTCACTTGTAAAAAACGTACTTTAAATTGTCAAAAATGTGGTTTAACTTGTAACAAATGTACTTTAACTTGTAAAAACGTACTTCAACTTGTAAAAAACGTGCTTTAGTTTGTAAAAAAGCAACTTTAACTTGTCAACACGTAACTTTAATTTGTCAAAACGTAAGTTTAACTTGTTAAAAACGTAATTTAACTTTTCAAAACGTAACTTTAACTTAAAAAAAACGTACTTTAAATTGTCAAAATATAATTTTAATTCGTCAAAACATAACTTTAAGTTGTTAAAACGTAACTTTAACTTGTAAAAAACGTACTTTAACTTGTAAAAAACAAATTTAACTTCTCAAAACGTAACTTTAACTTTTCAAAACGTAAGTTCAACTTGTTAAAAACATACATTAACTTGTAAAAAACGTAATCTAACTTGTCAAAAATATGGTTTAACTTTTAACAAATGTACTTCAACTTGTAAAAAACGTACTTTAACTTGTAAACAACGTACTTGAACTTGTAAAAAACGTACTTTAACTTGTCAAAAACGTACTTTAATTTGTAAAAAACCAACTTTAACTTGTCAAAACGTAACTTAAACTTGTCAAAATGTAAGTTTAAATTGTTAAAAACACAAATTAACTTGAAAAAACCGTACTTTAACTTGTCAAAAATGTGGTTTAACTTGTAACAAATGTACTTTAACTTATAAAAACATACTTCAACTTGTAAAAATCGTACTTTAACTTGTAAAATACGTACTTTAACTTGTAAAAAACGTACTTTAACTTGTCAATACGTAACTATAACTTGTAAAAAACCTACTTTAACTTGTCAAAACGTAATTTTAACTTGTCAAAACATAAGTTTAAATTCTTAAAAACATACATTCACTTGTAAAAAACGTACTTTAACTTGTCAAAAATAAGGTTTAACTTGTAACAAATGTACTTTAACTTGTAAAAACGTACTATAACTTGTAAAAAACGTGCTTTAGTTTGTAAAAAAACCTACTTTAACTTTTCAACACGTAACTTTAATTTGTCAAAACGTAAGTTTAACTTGTTAAAAACGTAATTTAACTTGTCAAAACGTAACTTTAACTTAAAAAAAACGTACTTTAAATTGTCAAAATATAATTTTAATGTGTCAAAACATAACTTTAAGTTGTTAAAACGTAACTTTAACTTGTAAAAAACGTACTTTAACTTGAAAAAAACAAATTTAACTTCTCAAAATGTAACTTTAACTTTTCAAAACGTAAGTTTAACTTGTTAAAAACATACATTAACTTGTAAAAAACGTAATTTAACTTGTCAAAAATATGGTTTAACTTTTAACAAATGTACTTCAACTTGTAAAAGACGTACTTTAACTTGTAAAAAACGTACTTTAACTTGTAAAGAACGTACTTTAACTTGTAAAAAACCTACTATAACTTGTCAAAACGTAACCTTAACTTGTCAAAACAGAAGTTTAAATTGTTAAAATCATACATTCACTTGTAAAAAACGTACTTTAACTTGTCAAAAATGTAGTTTAACTTCTAACAAATGTACTTTAACTTGTAAAAACATACTTCAACTTGTCAAAAACTTGCTTTAATTTGTAAAAAACCTACTTTAACTTGTCAAAACGTAACTTTAATTTGTCAAAACGTAAGTTTAACTTGTAAAAAAAGTAATTTAACTTGTCAAAACGTAACTTTAACTTGTAAAAAACGTACTTTAACTTGTCAATTATAAAAAACGTACTTTAACTTGTAAAAATGTACTTCAACATCTAAAAACGTACTTCAACTTGTAAAACACTTGCTTTAACTTGTGAAAAATGTACTTTAACTTGTAAAAAACGTATTTTAACGTCTGAAAATGTAACTTTAACTTGTCAAAACGTATCTTTAACTTGTAATAAACGTACTTTAACTTGTAAAAAACCTACTTGAACTTGTCAAAACGTAAATTTAACTTGTCAAAACGAAAGTTTAACTCGTTAAAAACATACATTAACTTGTAAAAAAGGTACTTTAACTTGTCAAAACGTAACTTTAACATTTCAAAACGTAAGTTTAACTTGTAAAAAAGAAACATTAACTTGTAAAAAACGTAATTTAACTTGTAAAAAACGTACTTTAACTTGTAAAAACCTACTTTAACTTATCAAAACGTAACTTTAACTTGTCAAAACGTTAGTTTAAATTGTTAAAAACATACATTAACTTGTTAAAAACGTACTTTAACTTGTCCAAAATGTCGTTTAACTTATAACAAATGTACTTTAACTTGCAAAAACGTACTTTAACTTGTAAAAAACGTACATTAATTTGTAAAAAACCTACTTTATCTTGTCAAAACGTAACTTAAACTTGTCAAAACGTAAGTTTAAATCGTTAAAAACACAAATTAACTTGAAAAAACCGTACTTTAACTTGTCAAAAATGTGGTTTAACTTGTAACAAATGTACTTTAACTTATTAAAACGTACTTCAACTTGTAAAAAACGTACTTTAACTTGTAAAATACGTACTTTAACTTGTAAAAAATGTACTTTAACTTGTCAATACGTAACTATAACTTGTAAAAAAACCTACTTTAACTTGTCAAAACGTAATTTTAACTTGTCAAAACATAAGTTTAAATTCTTAAAAACATACATTCACTTGTAAAAAACGTACTTTAACTTGTCAAAAATGTTGTTTAACTTGTAACAAATGTACTTCGTAATTTAACTTGTCAAAACGTAACTTTAACTTAAAAAAACGTACTTTAAATTGTCAAAATATAATTTTAATGTGTCAAAACGTAACTTTAAGTTGTTAAAACGTAACTTTAACTTGTAAAAAACGTACTTTAACTTGTAAAAAACCAAATTTAACTCCTCAAAACGTAACTTTAACTTTTCAAAACGTAAGTTTAACTTGTTAAAAACATAAATTAACTTGTAAAAAACGTAATTTAACTTGTCAAAAACGTACTTGAACTTGTAAAATTGTTGCTTTAACTTGTGAAAAACGCACTTTAACTTGTAAAAAGCGTATTTTAACGTGTCAAAATGTAACTTTAACTTGTCAAAACGTAAATTTTATTTGTAAAAAACGTACTTTAACTTGTAAAACACCTACTTACACTTGTCAAAACGTAACTTTAACTTCTCAAAACGAAAGTTTAACTTGTTAAAAACATACATTAACTTGTAAAAAACGTAATATAACTTGTCAAAACGTAACTTTAACTTGTAAAAAACCTACTTTAACTTATCTAAACATAACTTTAACTTGTCAAAACGTTAGTTTAAATTGTTAAAACATACGTTAACTTGTAAAAAACGTACTTTAATTTGTCAAACATGTGGTTTAACTAGTAACATATGTACTTTAACTTGTAAAAAAGATACTTTAATTTGTAAAAAACCTACTTTAACTTGTCAAAACGTAACTTAGACTTGTCAAAACGTAAGTTTAAATTGTTAAAAACACACATTAACTTGAAAAAAACGTACTTTAACTTGTCAAAAATGTGGTTTAACTTGTAACAAATGTACTTTAACTTATAAAAATGTACTTCAACTTGTAAAAAACGTACTTTAACTTGTAAAATACGTACTTTAACTTGTAAAAACTGTACTTTAACTTGTCAATACGTAACTATAACTTGTAAAAAATCAACTTTAACTTGTCAAAACGTAATTTTAACTTGTCAAAACATAAGTTTAAATTGTTAAAAACATACATTCACTTGTAAAAAACGTACTTTAACTTGTCAAAAATGTGGTTTGACATGTAACAAATGTACTTTAACTTGTAAAAACGTACTTCATTTTGTAAAAAACGTGCTTTAACTTGTAAAAAACCTACTTTAACTTGTCAAAAACGTACTTAAACTTGTAAAACACGTATTTTAACGTGTCAAAATGTAACTTTAACTTGTCAAAACGTAACTTTAACGTGTAAAAAACGTACTTTAACTTGTAAAAAACCTACTTACACTTGTCAAAACGTAACTTTAACTTGTCAAAACGAATGTTTAACTCGTTAAAAACATACATTAACTTGTAAAAAAGAGTACTTTAACTTGTCAAAACGTAACTTTAACATTTCAAAACATAAGTTTAACTTGTAAAAAACGTACATTAACTTGTAAAAAACGTAATTTAACTTGTAAAAAACGTACTTTAACTTGTAAAAAACCTACTTTAACTTATCAAAATGTACCTTTAACTTGTCAAAACGTTAGTTTAAATTGTTAAAAACACACATTAACTTGTAAAAAACATACTTTAACTTGTCAAAAATGTCGTTTAACTTATAACAAATGTACTTTAACTTGCAAAAACGTACTTTAACTTGTAAAAAATGTACTTTAATTTGTAAAAAACCTACTTTAACTTGTCAAAACGAAACTTAAACTTGTCAAAACGTAAGTTTAAATTGTTAAAAACACATATTAACTTGAAAAAACCGTACTTTAACTTGTCAAAAATGTGGTAAATGTACTTTAACTTATAAAATCGTACTTCAACTTGTTAAAAACGTACTTTAACTTGTAAAATACGTACTTTAACTTGTAAAAAATGTACTTTAACTTGTCAATACGTAACTATAACTTGTAAAAAACCTACTTTAACTTGTCAAAACGTAATTTTAACTTATCAAAACATAAGTTTAAATTCTTAAAAACATACATTCACTTGTAAAAAACGTACTTTAAGTTGTCAAAAATGTGGTTTAACTTGTAACAAATGTACTTTAACTTGTAAAAACGTACTTCAACTTGTAAAAAACGTGCTTTAGTTTGTAAAAAACCTACTTTAACTTTTCAACACGTAACTTTAATTTGTCAAAACGTAAGTTTAACTTGTTAAAAACGTAATTTAACTTGTCAAAAACGTAATTTAACTTGTCAAAACGTAACTTTAATTTAAAAAAAACGTACTTTAAATTGTCAAAATATAATTTTAATGTGTCAAAACGTAACTTTACGTTGTTAAAACGTAACTTTAACTTGTAAAAAACGTACTTTAACTTGAAAAAAACAAATTTAACTTCTCAAAACGTAACTTTAACTTTTCAAAACGTAAGTTTAACTTGTTAAAAACATACATTAACTTGTAAAAAACGTAATTTAACTTGTCAAAAATATGGTTTAACTTTTAACAAATGTACTTCAACTTATAAAAGACGTACTTTAACTTGTAAAAAACGTACTTTAACTTGTAAAGAACGTACTTTAACTTGTAAAAAACCTACTATAACTTGTCAAAACGTAACTTTAACTTGTCAAAACAGAAGTTTAAATTGTTAAAATCATACATTCACTTGTAAAAAACGTACTTTAACTTGTCAAAAATGTAGTTTAACTTCTAACAAATGTACTTTAACTTGTAAAAACATACTTCAACTTGTCAAAACTTTCTTTAATTTGTAAAAAACCTACTTTAACTTGTCAAAACGTAACTTTTATTTGTCAAAACGTAAGTTTAACTTGTAAAAAAAGTAATTAAACTTGTCAAAACGTAACTTTAACTTGTAAAAAACGTACTTTAACTTGTCAATTATAAAAAACGTACTTTAACTTGTAAAAATGTACTTCAACATCTAAAAAACGTACTTCAACTTGTAAAACACTTGCTTTAACTTGTGAAAAACGTACTTTAACTTGTAAAAAACGTATTTTAACGTCTGAAAATGTAACTTTAACTTGTCAAAACGTAACTTTAACTTGTCAAAACGAAAGTTTAACTCGTTAAAAACATACATTAACTTGTAAAAAAGGTACTTTAACTTGTCAAAACGGAACTTTAACATTTCAAAACATAAGTTTAACTTGTAAAAAACGTACATTAACTTGTAAAAAACGTAATTTAACTTGTAAAAAACGTACTTTAACTTGTAAAAAACCTACTTTAACTTATCAAAACGTAACTTTAACTTGTCAAAACGTTAGTTTAAATTGTTAAAAACATACATTAACTTGTTAAAAACGTACTTTAACTTGTCAAAAATGTCGTTTAACTTATAACAAATGTACTTTAACTTGCAAAAACGTACTTTAACTTGTAAAAAACGTACTTTAACTTGTAAAAAAACCTACTTTAACTTGTCAAAACGTAACTTAAACTTGTCAAAACGTAAGTTTAAATTGTTAAAAACACAAATTAACTTGAAAAAACCGTACTTTAACTTGTCAAAAATGTGTTTTAACTTGTAACAAATGTACTTTAACTTGTCAATACGTGACTATAACTTGTAAAAAACCTACTTTAACTTGTCAAAACGTAATTTTAACTTGTCAAAACATAAGTTTAAATTCTTAAAAACATACATTCACTTGTAAAAAACGTACTTTAACTTGTCAAAAATGTGGTTTAACTTGTAACAAATGTACTTATAACTTGTAAAAACGTGCTTCATTTTGTAAAAAACGTGCTTTAAGTTGTAAAAAACTTACTTTAACTTGTCAAAACGTAACTTTTATATGTCAAAACATAAGTTTAACTTGTTAAAAACGTAATTTAACTTGTCAAAACGTAACTTTAACTTAAAAAAAACGTACTTTAAATTGTCAAAATGTAACTTTAATATGTCAAAACGTAACTTTAAGTTGTTAAAACGTAAGTTTAACTTGTAAAAAACGTACTTTAACTTGTAAAAAACAACTTTAACTTGTCAAAACGTAACTTTAACTTTTAAAAACGTAAGTTTAACTTGTTAAAAACATACATTAACTTGTAAAAAACGTACTTTAAATTGTCAAAAATGTGGTTTAACTTATAACAAATGTACTTTAACTTGTAAAAACATACTTCAACTTGTAAAAAACGTGCTTTAACTTGTAAAAAACCTACTTTAACTTGTCAAAACGTAACTTTAATTTGTCAAAACGTAAGTTTAACTTGTTAAAAAAGTAAGTTTAACTTGTCAAAACATAACTTTAACTTAAAAAAAAAACGTACTTTAAATTGTCAAAATGTAATTTTAATGTATCAAAACGTAACGTTAAGTTGTTAAAACGTAACTTTAACTTGTAAAAAACGTACTTTAACTTGTAAAAAACAACTTTAACTTGTCAAAACGTAACTTTAACTTTTAAAAACGTAAGTTTAACTTGTTAAAAACATACATTAACTTGTAAAAAACGTACTTTAACTTGTCAAAAATGTGGTTTAACTTATAACAAATGTACTTTAACTTGTAAAAACATACTTCAACTTGTAAAAAACGTACTTTAACTTGTAAAAAACCTACTTTAACTTGTCAAAACGTAACTTTAATTTGTCAAAACGTAAGTTTAACTTGTTAAAAACTTAATTTAAATTGTCAAAACGTAACTTTAACTTATAAAAAACGTACTTTAACTTGTCAAAATTGAATTTTAATGTGTCAAAACGTAACTTTAAGTTGTTAAAACGTAACTTTAACTTGTAAAAAACGTACTTCAACTTGTTAAAAATGTACTTTAACTTATAAAACTCTTGTTTTAACTTGTGAAAAACGTACTTTAAGTTGTAAAAAACGTATTTTAACGTGTCAAAATGTAACTTTAACATGTCAAAACGTAACTTTAACTTGTAAAAAACGTACTTTAACTTGTAAAATACCTACTTACACTTTTCAAAACGTAACTTTAACTTGTCAAAATGAAAGTTTAACTTGTTTAAAACATACATTAACTTGTAAAAAACGTACGTTAACTTGTGAAAACGTAACTTTAACATTTCAAAACATAAGTTTAACTTGTAAAAAACGTACATTAACTTGTAAAAAACGTAATTTAACTTGTCAAAACGTAACTTTAACTTGTATAAAACCTACTCTAACTTATCAAAACGTAACCATAACTTGTCAAAACGTTAGTTTAAATTGTTAAAAACATACATTAACTTGTAAAAAACGTACTTTAACTTGTCAAAAATGTGGTTTAACTTGTAACAAATGTACTTTAACTCATGAACTTGTAAACCGGAGGTCATTTCATGATAGTTAATGCCAGTTGTTGTTATAATGCTGTTTCTATGACTTAGTTGTTTCTCTATATGTTGTTTATCTGTTTGTTGTTTCTTCTATATATGTTGTTTTTTCTTGTTGTTTTCACTTGTAAAAACGTACTTTAACTTGTAAAAAAAGTACTTTAATTTGTAAAAAACCTACTTTAACTTGTCAAAACGTAACTTTAAATTGTTAAAAATACAAATTAACTTGAAAAAAAGGTACTTTAACTTGTCAAAAATGTGGTTTAACTTGTAACAAATGTACTTTAACATATAAAAACGTACTTCAACTTGTAAAAAACGTACTTTAACTTGTAAAATACGTACTTTAACTTGTAAAAAATGTACTTTAACTTGTCAATACGTAATTTTAACTGGTCAAAACATAAGTTTAAATTCTTAAAAACATACATTCACTTGTAAAAAACGTACTTTAACTTGTCAAAAATGTGGTTTAACTTGTAAGAAATTAACTTTAACTTGTAAAAACGTACTTCAACTTGTAAAAAACGTACTTGAACTTGTAAAAAACAACTTTAACTTGTTAAAACGTAACTTTAACTTTTAAAAACGTAAATTTAACTTGTTAAAAACATACATTAACTTGTAAAAACCCTACTTTAACTCGTCAAAAATGTTGTTTAACTTTTAACAAATGTACTTCAACTTGTAAAAAACGTACTTTACCTTGTAAAAAACGTACTTTAAATTGTAAAAAGCGTACTTTAACTTCTCAAAAACGTAACTTTAACTTGTAAAAAATGTACTTTAACTTGTCAAAACGTAATTTTAACTTGTCAAAATATAAGTTTAAATTCTTAAAAACATACATTCACTTGTAAAAAACGTACTTTAACTTGTCAAAAATGTGGTTTAACTTGTAACAAATGTACTTATAACTTGTAAAAACGTACTTCATTTTGTAAAAAACGTGCTTTAAGTTGTAAAAAACCTACTTTAACTTGTCAAAACGTAACTTTTATATGTCAAAACATAAGTTTAACTTGTTAAAAACGTAATTTAACTTGTCAAAACGTAACTTTAACTTAAAAAAACGTACTTTAAATTGTCAAAATGTAATTTTAATGTGTCAAAACGTAAGTTTAAGTTGTTAAAACGTAACTTTAACTTGTAAAAAATGTACTTTAACTTGTAAAAAACAACTTTAACTTGTCAAAACGTAACTTTAACTTTTCAAAACGTAAGTTTAACTTGTTAAAAACATACATTAACTTGTAAAAAACATACTCTAACTTGTCAAAAATGTGGTTTAACTTTTAACAAATGTACTTCAACTTGTAAAAAACGTACTTTAACTTGTAAAAAACGTACTTTAACTAGTAAAAAACGTAGTTTACCTTGTCAAGAAGGTAACTTTAACTTGTAAAAAACCAACTTTAACTTGTCAAAACGTAACTTTAACTTGTTAAAACAGAAGTTTAAATTGTTAAAAACATACATTCACTTGTAAAAAACTTACTCTAACTTGTCAAAAATATGGTTTAACTTGTAAAAAATGTATTTTAACTTGTAAAAACGTACTTTAACTTGTAAAAAATGTGCTTTAACTTGTAAAAAACCTAATTTAACTTGTCAAAATGTAACTTTAATTTGTCAAAACGTTAGTTTAACTTGTTAAAAACGGAAGTTTAACTTGTCAAAACATAACTTTAACTTAAAAAAAACGTACTTTAAATTGTCAAAGCGTAACTTTAACTTGTCAAAACACAACTTTAAATTGTTAAAAACACACATTAACTTGAAAAAAACGTATTTTAACTTGTCAAAAATGTGGTTTAACTTGTAACAAATGTACTTTAACTTATAAACCTACTTCAACTTGTAAAAAACGTACTTTAACTTGTAAAATACGTACTTTAACTTGTCAAAAATGTACTTTAACTTGTGAATACGTAATTTTAACTAGTCAAAATATAAGTTTAAATTCTTAAAAACATACATTCACTTGTAAAAAACGTACTTTAACTTGTCAAAAATGTGGTTTAACTTGTAACAAATGTACTTTAACTTGTAAAAACGTACTTCAACTTGTAAAAAACGTGCTTTAACTTGTAAAAAACCTACTTACACTTGTCAAAACGTAACTTTAACTTGTCAAAACGAAAGTTTAACTTGTTAAAAACATACATTAACTTGTAAAAAACGTACTTTAACTTGTCAAAACGTAACTTTAACATTTCAAAACATAAGTTTAACTTGTAAAAAACGTACATTAACTTGTAAAAAACGTAATTTAACTTGTCAAACCGTAACTTCAACTTGTAAAAAACCTACTTTAACTTATCAAAACGTAACTTTAACTTGTCAAAACGTTAGTTTAAATTGTTAAAAACATACATTAACTTGTAAAAAACGTACTTTAACTTGTCAAAAATGTGGTTTAATTTGTAACAAATGTACTTTAACTTGTAAAAACGTACTTCAACTTGTAAAAAATGTGCTTTAACTTGTAAAAAACCTACTTTAACTTGTCAAAACGTAACTTTAATTTGTCAAAACGTAAGTTTAACTTTTTAAAAATGTAATTTAATTTGTCAAAACGTAACTTTAACTTATAAAAAGGGTACTTTAAATTGTCAAAATGTAATTTTAATGTGTCAAAACGTAGCTTTAAGTTGTTAAAACGTAACTTTAACTTGTAAAAAACGTACTTTAACTTGTAAAAAACTACTTTAACTTGTCAAAACGTAACTTTAACTTTTCAAAACGTAAGTTTAACTTATTAAAAACATACATTAACTTGTAAAAAACGTACTTTAACTTGTCAAAAATGTGGTTTAACTTTTAACAAATGTACTTTAACTTGTAAAACTGTACTTTAACTTGTTAAAAACGTACTTTAATTTGTGAAAAACCTTCTTTAACTTTTCAAAACGTAACTTTAATTTGTCAAAACGTAAGTTTAAATTGTTAAAAACACACATTAACTGGAAAAAAAACGTACTTTAACTTGTCAAAAATGTGGTTTTACTTGTAACAAATGTACTTTAACTTGTAAAAACGTACTTCAACTTGTAAAAAACATACTTTAACTTGTAAAAAACGTACTTTAACTTGTCAAAACGTACCTTTAACTTGTTAAAACGTAACTTTAAATTATCAAAACGTTATTTTAACTTGTAAAAAACCTACTTTAACTTGTCAAAACGTAACTTTAACTTGTCAAAACATAAGTTTAAATTGTTAACAACATACGTTGACTTGTAAAAAACGTACTTCAACTTGTCAAATATGTGGTTTAACTTGTAACAAATGTACTTTAACTTGTAAGAACGTACTTTAACTTGTAAAAAACGTACTTTAATTTGTAAAAAACCTACTTTATCTTTTCAAAACGTAACTTTAACTTTTCAAAACGTAAGTTTAAATTGTTAAAAACACACATTAAGTTGAAAAAAACGTAATTTAACTTGTCAAAAATGTGGTGTAACTTTAATAAATGTACTTTAACTTGTAAAAACGTACTTCAACCTGTAAAAAACGTACTTTAACTTGTAAAAAACGTACTTTAACTTGTAAAAAACGTACTTTAACTTGTCAAAACGTAACTTGAACTTGTTAAAATGTAACTTTAACTTGTCAAAACGTAACTTTAACTTGTAAAAAACCTACTTTAACTTGTCAAAACGTAACTTTAACTTGTCAAAACATAAGTTTAAATTGTTAAAAACATACATTGACTTGTAAAAAACGTACTTCAACTTGTCAGAAATGTGGTTTAACTTGTAACAAATGTACTTTAACTTGTAAAAACGTACTTTAACTTATAAAAAACGTACTTTAATTTATAAAAAACCTACTTTAACTTTTAAAAACGTAATTTTAACTTGTCAAAACGTAAGTTTAAATTGTTAAAAACACACATTAACTTGAAAAAAACGTACTTTAACTTGTCAAAAATGTGGTTTAACTTTTAACAAATGTACTTTAACTTGTAAAAACGTAATTTAACTTGTAAAAAACGTACTTTAATTTGTAAAAAACCAACTTTAATTTTTGAAAACGTAATTTTAACTTAGCAAAACGTAAGTTTAAATTGTAAAAAACACACATTAAGTTGAAAAAACGTACTTTAACTTGTCAAAAATGTGGTTTAACTTTTAACAAATGTACTTTAACTTGTAAAAACGGACTTCAACTCGTAAAAAAACGTACTTTAACTTGTCAAAACGTAACTTTAACGTGTCAAAATGTAACTTTAACTTGAACTTGTTAAAAACGTACTTTAACTTGTAAAAACGTACTTAAACTTGTAAAAAACGTAATTTAACTTGTAAAAAACGTACTCTAACTTGTAAAAAACCTACATTAACATGCCAAAACGTAACTTTAACTTGTCAAAACATAAGTTTAACTTTAACTTGTTAAAAACGTAACTTTAACTTGTCAAAACGTAACTTTAACTTGTCAAAATGTAACTTTAACTTTAACTTGTTAAAAACGTAACTTTAACTTGTAAAAAAACGTACTTTAACTTGTCAAAAATGTAGTTTAACTTGTAACAAATGTACTTTGACTTGTAAAAACGTACTTCAACTTGTAAAAAACGTACTTTAACTTGTAAAAAAACGTACTTTAACTTGTAGAAAATGTATTTTAACGTGTCAAAATGTAACTTAAACTTTAACTTGTTAAAAATGTACTTTAACTTGTAAAAACGTCCTTAAACTTGTAAAAAACGTACTTTAACTTGTAAAAAACCTACATTAACTTGTCAAAACGTAACTTTAACTTGTCAAAACATAAGTTTAACTTTAACTTATTAAAAACGTAACTTTAACTTCTCAAAACGTAACTTTAACTTGTCAAAATGTAACTTTAACTTTATCTTGTTAAAAACGTACTTTAACTTGTAAAAAACGTACTTTGACTTGTAAAAAAGGTACTTTAACTTGTTAAAACCTAACTTTAACTTGTAAAAAACCTTCATTAACTTTTCAAAACGTAACTTTAACTTGTCAAAACGTAAGTTTAACTTGTTAAAAACATACATTAACTTGTAAAAACGTACTTTATCTGGTCAAAAATGTGGTTTAACTTGTAACAAATGTACTTTAACTTGTAAAAACGTAATTTAACTTGTAAAAAACGTACTTTAATTTGTAAAAAACCTACTTTTAATTTTCAAAACGTAACTTTAACTTGTCAAAACGTAAGTTTAAATTGTTAAAAACACACATTAAGTTGAAAAAAACGTACCTTAACTAGTAAAAAATGTGTTGTAACTTTAATAAATGTACTTTAACTTGTAAAAACGTACTTCAACTTGTAAAAAACGTACTTTAACTTGTAAAAAACGTACTTTAACTTGTAAAAAACGTACTTTAACTTGTCAAAACGTAACTTTAACTTGTTAAACGTAACTTTAACTTGTCAAAACGTAACTTTAACTTGTAAAAAACCTACTTTAACTTGTCAAAACGTAACTTTAACTTGTCAAAACATAAGTTTAAATTGTTAAAAACATACATTGACTTGTAAAAAACGTTCTTTAACTTGTCAAAAATGTGGTTTAACTTGTAACAAATGTACTTTAACTTGTAAAAACGTACTTTAACTTGTAAAAAACGTACTTTAATTTGTAAAAACCCTACTTTTACTTTTCAAAACGTAACTTTAACTTGTCAAAACGTAAGTTTAAATTGTTAAAAACACACATTAACTTGAAAAAAACGTACTTTAACTTGTCAAAAATGTGGTTTAACTTTTAAAAAATGTACTTTAACTTGTAAAAACGGACTTCAACTCGTAAAAAACGTACTTTAAATTGTAAAAAAGGTACTTTAACTTGTAAAAAACGTACTTTAACTTGTCAAAACGTAACTTTAACTTGTCAAAACGTAATTTTAACTTGTAAAAAACCTACTTTAACTTGTCAAAACGTAACTTCAACTTGTCAAAACATAAGTTTAAATTGTTAAAAACATACATTGACTTGTAAAAAACGTACTTCAACTTGTCAAAAATGTGGTTTAACTTGTAACAAATGTACTTTAACTTGTAAAAACGTACTTTAACTTGTAAAAAACGTACTTTAATTTGTAAAAAACCTACTTTAACTTTTCAAAACGTAACATTAACTTGTCAAAACGTAAGTTTAAATTGTTAAAAACACACATTAAGTTGAAAAAAACGTACTTTAACTAGTAAAAAATGTGTTGTAACTTTAATAAACGTACTTCGACTTGTAAAACACTTACTTTAACTTGTAAAAAATGTACTTCAACTTGTAAAAAACGTACTTTAACTTGTAAAAAACGTACTTTAACGTGTCAAAATGTCACTTTAACTTGCCAATACGTAACTTTAACTTCTTCAAAACGTAGTTTAACTTGTAAAAAACGTACTTTAACTTGTTCAAAATGTACTTTAACTTGTAAAAAACGTAATTTAACTTGAAAAAAACGTACTTTAATTTGTCAAAACGTAACTCTTAATTGTAAAAAACGTACTTTAACTTGTCAAAACGTAAGTTTAACTTGTAAAAAATGTACTTTAACTTGTCATAAATGTGGTTTAACTTGTAACAAATGGACTTTAACTTGTAAAAACGTACTTTAACTTGTAAAAACCTACTTTGACGTGTCAAAACGTAACTTTAATTTGTCAAAATGTAAGTTTAACTTGTTAAAAACGTAGGTTAACTTGTCAAAACGTAACTTTAACTTGTAAAAAACGTACTTTAACTTGTCAAAAATGTGGTTTAACTTGTACCAAATGGACTTTAACTAGTAAAAACGTACTTCAACTTGTAATAAACGTACTTCAACTTGTAAAAAACCTACTTTAACTTGTAAAAAACGTACTTTAACTTGTCAAAACGTAACTTTAACTTGTAAAAAACCTACTTTAACTTGTCACAACGTAACTTTAATTTGTGAAAACGTAATTTTAACTTGTAAAAAACGTACTTTAACTTGTCAAAAATGTGGTTTAACTTGTACCAAATGGACTTTAACTAGTATAAACGTACTTCAACTTGTAAAAAACGTACTTTAACTTGTAAAAAACCTACTTTAACTTGTCAAAACGTAACTTTAATTTGTCAAAACGTAAGTTTAATTTGTTAAAAACGTAGTTTAACTTGTCAAATTGTAATTTTAACGTGTCAAAACGTAATTTTAAAATGTTAAAACGTACTTTAAATTGTAAAAAACCTATTTTAACTTGTCAAAACGTAACTTTAGTTTGTCAAAACGTAAGTTTAACTTGTTAAAAACGTAATTTAACTTGTCAAAACGTAACTTTAACTTATAAAAAACGTACTTTAACTTGTCAAAATGGAATTTTAATGTGTCAAAACGTAACTTTAAATTGTTAAAACGTAACTTTAACTTGTAAAAAATGTACTTTAACTTGTAAAAAACGTACTTCAACTTGTAAAACACTTACTTTAACTTGTAAAAAACGTGCTTCAACTTGTAAAAAAATGTACTTTAACTTGTAAAAAACGTATTTTAACGTGTCAAAATGTAACTGTAACTTGTCAAAACGTAACTTTAACTTGTGCAAAACGTACTTTAACTTGTAAAAAACGTACTTTAACTTGTAAAAAACGTACTTTAACTTGTCAAAACGTAACTTTAACTTGTAAAAAACCTACTTTTACTTGTCAAAACGTAACTTTAACTTGTCAAAACGTAAGTTTAACTTGTTAAAAACAAACATTAACTTATAAAAAACGTACTTTAACTTGTCAAAAATGTGGTTTAACTTGTAACAAATGGACTTTAACTTGTAAAAACGTACTTCAACTTGTAAAAAACGTACTTTAACTTGTAAAAAACCTACTTTAACTTGTCAAAACGTAACTTTAATTTGTCAAAACGTAAGTTTAACTTGTTAAAAACGTAATTTAACTTGTCAAAACGTAACTTTAACTTATAAAAAACGTACTTTAACTTGTCAAAATGGAATTTTAATGTGTCAAAACGTAACTTTAAGTTGTTAAAACGTAACTTTAACTTGTAAAAAATGTACTTTAACTTGTAAAAAACGTACTTCAACTTGTAAAACACTTACTTTAACTTGTAAAAAACGTGCTTCAACTTGTAAAAAAATGTACTTTAACTTGTAAAAAACGTATTTTAACGTGTCAAAATGTAACAGTAACTTGTCAAAACGTAACTTAAACTTGTGCAAAACATACTTTAACTTGTAAAAAACGTACTTTAACTTGTAAAAAACGTACTTTAACTTGTCAAAACGTAACTTTAACTTGTAAAAAACCTACTTTTACTTGTCAAAACGTAACTTTAACTTGTGCAAAACGTAAGTTTAACTTGTTAAAAACATACATTAACTTTAAAAAACGTCCTTTAACTTGTCAAAAATGTGGTTTAACTTGTAACAAATGGACTTTAACTTGTAAAAACGTACTTCAACTTGTAAAAAACGTAATTTAACTTGTAAAAAACCTACTTTAACTTGTCAAAACGTAACTTTAATTTGTCAAAACGTAAGTGTAACTTGTTAAAAACGTAGTTTAACTTGTCAAAACGTAACTTTAACTTGTAAAAAACGTACTTTAACTTGTCAAAATGTAATTTTAATGTGTCAAAACGTAACTTAAAACGTAACTTTAACTTGTAAAAAATGTAATTTAACTGGTAAAGAACGCACTTCAACTTGTAAAACACATATTTTAACTTGTAAAAAACGTATTTCAACTTGTAAAAAAACGTACTTTAATTTGTAAAAAACGTATTTTAATGTGTTAAAATGTAACTTGAACTTTTCAAAACATAAATTTAACTTGTTAAAAACGTACTTTAACTTGTAAAAAACCTACTTTAACTTGTCAAAACGTAACTTTAACTTGTTAAAACGTAACTTTAACTTGTTAAAAACGTACTTTAACTTGTAAAAAACGTACTTTAACTCTTAATAAACGTACTTTAACTTGTCAAAACGTAACTTTAACTTGTAAAAAACCTACATTAACTTGTCAAAACGTAACTTTAACTTGTCAAAACGTGAGTTTAACTTGTTAAAAACATACATTAACTTGTAAAAAATATACTTTAACTTGTCAAAAATGTGTTTTAACTAGTAACAAACGTACTTTAACTTGTAAAAACGTACTTCAACTTCTAAAAAACGTACTTTAAATTGTAAAAAACCTATTTTAACTTGTCAAAACATAACTTTAATTTGTCAAAATGTAAGTTTAACTTGTTAAAACGTAGTTTACCTTGTTAAAACGAAACTTTAACTTGTAAAAAACGTACTTTAACTTGTCAATATGTAATTTTAATGTGTCAAAACGTAACTTTAAACGTAACTTTAACTTCTAATAATGTAGTTTAACTTGTAAAGAACGCACTTCAACTTGTAAAACACGTACTTTAACTTGTAAAAAACGTACTTCAACTTGTAAAACACTGACTTTAACTTGTAAAAAACGTGCTTCAACTTGTAAAAAAAAGTACTTTAACTTGTAAAAAACGTATTTTAACGTGTCAAAATGTAACTGTAACATGTCAAAACGTAACTTTAACTTGTTCAAAACGTACTTTAACTTGTAAAAAACGTACTTTAACTTGTAAAAAACGTACTTTAACTTGTATAAAATGTATTTCAACTTTTAAAAGACGTACTTTAACTTGTATAAAATGTATTTTAACGTGTCAAAATGTAACTTTAACTTGTCAAAACGTAAATTTAACTTGTTTAAAACGTACTTTAACTTGTAAAAAACCTATTTTAACTTGTCAAAACGTAACTTGAATTTCTCAAAACGTTAGTTTAACTTGTTAAAAACGTAATTTAACTTGTTAAAACGTAACTTTAACTTATAAAAAACGTACTTTAACTTGTCAAAATGTAATTTTAATGTGTCAAAACGTAACTTTAAGTTGTTAAAACGTAACTTTAACTCGTAAAAAATGTACTTTAACTTGTATAAAACGTACTTCAACTTGTAAAACACTTACTTTAATTTGTAAAAAACGTACTTCAACTTGTAAAAAACGTACTTTAACTTGTATAAAATGTATTTCAACTTTTAAAAGACGTACTTTAACTTGTATAAAATGTATTTTAACGTGTCAAAATGTAACTTTAACTTGTCAAAACGTAAATTTAACTTGTTCAAAACGTACTTTAACTTGTAAAAAACATATTTTAACTTGTCAAAACGTAACTTTAACTTGTCAAAGGTAAATTTAACTTGTCAAAACGTAACTTTAACTTGTCAAAGGTAAATTTAACTTGTTCAAAACATACTTTAACTTGATCAAAACGTAACTTTAACTTGTAAAAAACCTACATTAACTTGTCAAAACGTAACTTTAACTTGTCAAAACATGAGTTTAACTTGTTAAAAACATACATTAACTTGTAAAAAACCTACTTTAACTTGTCAAAAAGTAACTTGTATTTCTCAAAACGTAAGTTTAACTTGTTAAAAATGTAATTTAACTTGTCAAAACGTAACTTTAACTTATAAAAAACGTACTTTAACTATTCAAAATGTAACTTTAACTGGTAAAAAATGTACTTTAACTTGTATAAAACGTACTTCAACTTGTAAAACACTTACTTTAACTTGTAAAAAACGTACTTTAACTTGTATAAAATGTATTTCAACTTTTAAAAGACGTACTTTAACTTGTATAAAATGTATTTTAACGTGTCAAAATGTAACTTTAACTTGTCAAAACGTAAATTTAACTTGTTCAAAACGTACTTTAACTTGTAAAAAACATATTTTAACTTGTCAAAACGTAACTTTAACTTGTCAAAGGTAAATTTAACTTGTTCAAAATATACTTTAATTTGATCAAAACGTACTTTAACTTGTAAAAAACCTACTTTAACTTGTCAAAACGTAACTTTAACTTGTAAAAAACCTACTTTAATTTGTCAAAACGTAACTTTAAATTGTCAAAATGTAAGTTTAACTTGTTAAAAACATACATTAACTTGTAAAAAACGTACTTTAACTTGTCAAAAATGTGGTTTAACTGGTAACAAGTGGACTTTAACTTGTACAAACGTACTTCAACTTGTAAAAAACGTACTTTAACTTGTAAAAAACCTACTTTAACTTGTCAAAACATAACTTTAATTTGTAAAAACGTAAGTTTATCTTGTAAAAAGCGTAGTTTAACTTGTCAAAACGTAACTTTAACTTGTAAAAAACTTACTTTAACTTATAAAAATGTAATTTTAATGTGTCAAAACGTAACTTAAAACGTAACTTTAACTGGTAAAAAATGTACTTTAACTGGTAAAGAACGCACTTCAACTTGTAAAACACGTACTTTAACTTGTAAAAAACGTACTTCAACTTGTAAAAAACGTACTTTAATTTGTAAAAAACGTATTTTAACGTGTTAAAATGTAACTTTAACTTGGTAAAAACGTACGTTAACTTGTAAAATCCTACTTTCACTTGTCAATATGTAACTTTAACTTGTCAATACGTAACTTTAACTTCTCAAAACGTACTTTAACTTGTAAAAAACGTACTTTAACTTGTAAAAAACGTACTTTAACTTGTCAAAACGTAACTTTAAATTGTCAAAACGTAAGTTTAACTTGTTAAAAACATACATTAACTTGTAAAAAACGTAATTTAACTTGTCAAAAATGTGGTTTAACTGGTAACAAATGGACTTTAACTTGTACAAACGTACTTCAACTTGTAAAAAACGTAGTTTAACTTGTAAAAAACCTACTTTAACTTGTCAAAACATAACTTTAATTTGTAAAAACGTAAGTTTATCTTGTAAAAAGCGTAGTTTAACTTGTCAAAACGTAACTTTAACTTGTAAAAAACTTACTTTAACTTGTAAAAATGTAATTTTAATGTGTCAAAACGTAACTTAAAACGTAACATTAACTGGTAAAAAATGTACTTTAACTGGTAAAGAAAGCACTTCAACTTGTAAAACACGTACTTTAACTTGTAAAAAACGTACTTCAACTTGTAAAAAACGTACTTTAATTTGTAAAAAACGTATTTTAACGTGTTAAAATGTAACTTTAACTTGGTAAAAACGTACGTTAACCTGTAAAAAACCTACTTTAACTTGTCAAACCGTAACTTTAACTTGTCAATACGTAACTTTAACTTCTCAAAACGTACTTTAACTTGTAAAAAACGTACTTTAACTTGTAAAAAACGTACTTTAACTTGTCAAAACGTAACTTTAACTTGTAAAAAACATACATTAACTTGTCAAAACGTAACTTTAACTTGTAAAAACGTGAGTTTAACTTGTTAAAACGAAATTTAACTTGTAAAAAACGTACTTTAACTTGTCAAAAATGAGCTTTAACTTGTAAAAAATGTACTTTAATTTGTAAAAACGTACTTCAACTTGTAAAAAACGTACTTTAAATTGTAACAAACCTATTTTAACTTGTCAAAACGTAACTTTAATTTTTCAAAACGTAAGTTTAACTTGTTAAAAACGTAATATAAGTTGTCAAAACGTAACTTTAACTTATAAAAAACGAACTTTAACTTGCCAAAATGGAATTTTAATGTGTGAAAACGTAACTTTAAGTTGTTAAAACGTAACTTTAATTGGTAAAAAATGTACTTTAACTTGTATAAAACATACTTCAACTTGTAAAACACTTACTTTACTTTGTAAAAAACGTACTTCAACTTGTTAAAAACCTACTTTAACTTGTATAAAATGTATTTCAACTTTTAAAAAACGTACTTTAACTTAAATAAAATGTATTTTAACGTGTCAAAATGTAACTTTAACTTGTCAAACGTAAATTTAACTTGATCAAAACGTAACTTTAACTTATAAAAAACGTACTTTAACTTGTCAAAATGTAACTTTAATGTGTCAAAACGTAACTTTAAGTTGATAAAACGTAACTTTAACTGGTAAAAAATGTACTTTAACTTGTATAAAACGTACTTCAACTTGTAAAACACTTACTTTAACTTGTAAAAAACGTACTTCAACTTGTAAAAAAATGTATTTCAACTTTTAAAACAGGTACTTTAACTTGTATAAAATGTATTTTAACGTGTCAAAATGTAACTTTAACTTGTCAAACGTAAATTTAACTTGATCAAAACGTACTTTACCTTGTAAAAAATGTAATTTAACTTGTCAAAACGTAACTTTAACTTGTAAAAAACCTACTTTAATTTGTCAAAACGTAACTTTAAATTGTCAAAACGTAAGTTTAACTTGTTAAAAACATACATTAACTTGTAAAAAACGTACTTTAACTTGTCAAAAATGTGGTTTAACAGGTAACAAATGGACTTAAACTTGTAAAAACGTACTTCAACTTGTAAAAAACGTAATTTAACTTGTAAAAAACCTACTTTAACTTGTCAAAACGTAACTTTAATTTGTAAAAACGTAAGTTTAACTTGTTAAAAACGTAGTTTAACTTGTCAAAACGTAACTTTAACTTCTAAAAAACCTACTTTAATTTGTCAAAACGTAACTTTAACTTGTAAAAAACGTAACTTAAAACGTAACTTGACCTTGTAAAAATGTACTTTAACTTGTAATAATGTATTTTAACTTGTAAAGAACGCACTTCAACTTGTAAAACACGTACTTTAATTTGTAAAAAACGTACTTCAACTTGTAAAAAACGTACTTTAATTTGTAAAAACGTACTTTAACTTGTATAAAATGTATATCAACTTTTAAAAAACGTACTGTAACTTGTATAAAATGTATTTTAACGTGTCAGAATGTAACTTTAACTTGTCAAAACGTAACTTTAACTTGTTAAAACGTAACTTTAACTTGTTAAAAACGTACTTTAACTTGTAAAAAAACGTACTTTAACTTGTAATAAACGTACTTTAACTTGTCAAAACGTAACTTTAACTTGTAAAAATCCTACATTAACTTGTCAAAACGTAACTTTAACTTGTCAAAACGTGAGTTTAACTTGTTAAAAACATACATTAACTTGTAAAAAATGTACTTTAACTTGTCAAATATGTGTTTTAACTTGTAACAAATGGACTTTAACTTGTAAAAACGTACTTCAACTTGTAAAAAACGTACTTTAACTTGTAAAAAACCTACTTTAACTTGTCAAAACGTAACTTTAATTTGTCAAAACGTAAGTTTAACTTGTTAAAAACGTAATTTAACTTGTCAAAACGTAACTTTAACTTATAAAAAACGTACTTTAACTTGTCAAAATGGAATTTTAATGTGTCAAAACGTAACTTTAAGTTGTTAAAACGTAACTTTAACTTGTAAAAAATGTACTTTAACTTGTAATAAACGTACTTCAACTTGTAAAACACTTACTGTAACTTGTAAAAAACGTGCTTCAACTTGTAAAAAAATGTACTTTAACTTGTAAAAAACGTATTCTAACGTGTCAAAATGTAACAGTAACTTGTCAAAACGTAACTTTAACTTGTGCAAAACGTACTTTAACTTGTAAAAAACCTACTTTTACTTGTCAAAACGTAACTTTAACTTGTGCAAAACGTAAGTTTAACTTGTTAAAAACATACATTAACTTTAAAAAACGTCCTTTAACTTGTCAAAAATGTGGTTTAACTTGTAACAAATGGACTTTAACTTGTAAAAACGTACTTCAACTTGTAAAAAACGTAATTTAACTTGTAAAAAACCTACTTTAACTTGTCAAAACGTAACTTTAATTTGTCAAAACGTAAGTGTAACTTGTTAAAAACGTAGTTTAACTTGTCAAAACGTAACTTTAACTTGTAAAAAACGTACTTTAACTTGTAAAAATGTAATTTTAATGTGTCAAAACGTAACTTAAAACGTAACTTTAACTTGTAAAAAATGTAATTTAACTGGTAAAGAACGCACTTCAACTTGTAAAACACATATTTTAACTTGTAAAAAACGTATTTCAACTTGTAAAAAAACGTACTTTAATTTGTAAAAAACGTATTTTAATGTGTTAAAATGTAACTTGAACTTTTCAAAACATAAATTTAACTTGTTAAAAACGTACTTTAACTTGTAAAAAACCTACTTTAACTTGTCAAAACGTAACTTTAACTTGTTAAAACGTAACTTTAACTTGTTTAAAACGTACTTTAACTTGTAAAAAACGTACTTTAACTCTTAATAAACGTACTTTAACTTGTCAAAACGTAACTTTAACTTGTAAAAAACCTACATTAACTTGTCAAAACGTAACTTTAACTTGTCAAAACGTGAGTTTAACTTGTTAAAAACATACATTAACTTGTAAAAAATATACTTTAACTTGTCAAAAATGTGTTTTAACTTGTAACAAACGTACTTTAACTTGTAAAAACGTACTTCAACTTCTAAAAAACGTACTTTAAATTGTAAAAAACCTATTTTAACTTGTCAAAACATAACTTTAATTTGTCAAAATGTAAGTTTAACTTGTTAAATCGTAGTTTACCTTGTTAAAACGAAACTTTAACTTGTAAAAAACGTACTTTAACTTGTCAATATGTAATTTTAATGTGTCAAAACGTAACTTAAAACGTAACTTTAACTTCTAATAATGTAGTTTAACTTGTAAAGAACGCACTTCAACTTGTAAAACACGTACTTTAACTTGTAAAAAACGTACTTCAACTTGTAAAACTTTTACTTTAACTTGTAAAAAACGTGCTTCAACTTGTAAAAAAATGTACTTTAACTTGTAAAACACTTACTTTAACTTGTAAAAAACGTGCTTCAACTTGTAAAAAAATGTACTTTAACTTGTAAAAAACGTATTTTAACGTGTCAAAATGTAACTGTAACTTGTCAAAACGTAACTTTAACTTGTTCCAAACGTACTTTAACTTGTAAAAAACGTACTTTAACTTGTAAAAAACGTACTTTAACTAGTAAAAAACGTACTTTAACTTGTCAAAACGTAACTTTAACTTGTAAAAAACCTACTTTAACTTGTCAGAACGTAACTTTAACTTGTCAAAACGTAAGTTTAACTTGTAAAAGACTTACTTTAATTTGTAAAAAACGTACTTCAACTCGTAAAAAACGTACTTTAACTTGTATAAAATGTACTTCAACTTTTAAAAGACGTACTTTAACTTGTATAAAATGTATTTTAACGTGTCAAAATGTAACTTTAACTTGTCAAAACGTAAATTTAACTTGTTCAAAACGTACTTTAACTTGTAAAAAACGTATTTTAACTTGTCAAAACGTAACTTTAACTTGTCAAAGGTAAATTTAACTTGTTCAAAACATACTTTAACTTGATCAAAACGTACTTTAACTTGTAAAAAACCTACTTTAACTTGTCAAAACGTAACATTAACTTGTAAAAAACCTACTTTAATTTGTCAAAACGTAACTTTAAATTGTCAAAACGTAAGTTTAACTTGTTAAAAACATACATTAACTTGTAAAAAACGTACTTTAACTTGTCAAAAATGTGGTTTAACTGGTAACATATGGACTTTAACTTGTAAAAACGTACTTCAACTTGTGAAAAACGTACTTTAACTTGTAAAAAACCTACTTTAATCTGTCAAAACGTAACTTTAACTTGTAAAAAACGTACTTTAACTTGTCAATATGTAATTTTAATTTGTCAAAACGTAACTTAAAACGTAACTTGAACTTGTAAAAATGTACTTTAATTTGTAAAAATGTATTTTAACTTGTAAAGAACGCACTTCAACTTGTAAAACACGTACTTTAACTTGTAAAAAACGTACTTCAACTTGTAAAAAACGTACTTTAATTTGTAAAAACGTACTTTAACTTGTATAAAATGTATATCAACTTTTAAAAAACGTACTTTAACTTGTATAAAATGTATTTTAACGTGTCAAAATGTAACTTTAACTTGTCAAACGTAAATTTAACTTTATCAAAACGTACTTTAACTTGTAAAAAACGTACTTTAACTTGTCAAAACGTAACTTTAATTTGCCAAAACGTAAGTTTAACTTGTTAAAAACGTAATTTAACTTGTCAAAACGTAACTTTAACTTATAAAAAACGTACTTTAACTTGTCAAAATGGAATTTTAATGTGTCAAAACCTAACTTTAAGTTGTTAAAACGTAACTTTAACTTGTAAAAAATGTACTTTAACTTGTAAAAAACGTACTTCAACTTGTAAAACACTTACTTTAACTTGTAAAAAATGTGCTTCAACTTGTAAAAAAATGTACTTTAACTTGTAAAAAACGTATTTTAACGTGTCAAAATGTAACTGTAACTTGTCAAAACGTAACTTTAACATTTTCAAAACGTACTTTAACTTGTAAAAAACGTACTTTAACTTGTAAAAAACGTACTTTAACTTGTAAAAAACCTATTTTTACTTTTCAAAACGTAACTTTAACTTGTCAAAACGTAAGTTTAACTTGTTAAAAACATACATTAACTTATAAAAAAACGTACTTTAACTTGTCAAAAATGTGGTTTAATTTGTAACAAATGGACTTTAACTTGTAAAAACGTACTTCAACTTGTAAAAAACGTACTTTAACTTGTAAAAAACCTACTTTAACTTGTCAAAACGTAACTTTAATTTGTCAAAACGTAAGTGTAACTTGTTAAAAACGTAGTTTAACTTGTCAAAACGTAACTTTAACTTGTAAAAAACGTACTTTAACATGTCAAGATGTAATTTTATGTGTCAAAACGTAACTTAAAACGTAACTTTAACTTGTAAAAAATGTAATTTAACTGGTAAAGAACGCACCTCAACTTGTAAAACACATAATTTAACTTGTAAAAAACGTATTTCAACTTGTAAATAAACGTACTTTAATTTGTAAAAAACGTATTTTAATGTGTTAAAATGTAACTTTAACTTTTCAAAACATAAATTTAACTTGTTAAAAACGTACTTTAACTTGTATAAAAGTAACTTTAACTTGTCAAAACGTAACTTTAACTTGTTAAAACGTAACTTTAACTTGTTAAAAACGTACTTTAACTTGTAAAAAAACGTACTTTAACTTGTAATAAACGTACTTTAACTTGTCAAAACGTAACTTTAACTTGTAAAAATCCTACATTAACTTGTCAAAACGTAACTTTAACTTGTCAAAACGTGAGTTTAACTTGTTAAAAACATACATTAACTTGTAAAAAATGTACTTTAACTTGTCAAATATGTGTTTTAACTTGTAACAAATGTACTTTAACTTGTAAAAACGTACTTCAACTTCTAAAAAACGTACTTTAAATTGTAAAAAACCTATTTTAACTTGTCAAAACATAACTTTAATTTGTCAAAATGTAAGTTTAACTTGTTAAAACGTAGTTTAACTTGTTAAAACGTAACTTTAACTTGTAAAAAACGTACTTTAACTTGTCAATATGTAATTTTAATGTGTCAAAACGTAACTTTAAACGTAACTTTAACTTCTAATAATGTAGTTTAACTTGTAAAGAACGCACTTCAACTTGTAAAACACGTACTTTAACTTGTAAAAAACGTACTTCAACTTGTAAAACACTGACTTTAACTTGTAAAAAACGTGCTTCAACTTGTAAAAAAAAGTACTTTAACTTGTAAAAAACGTATTTTAACGTGTCAAAATGTAACTGTAACATGTCAAAACGTAACTTTAACTTGTTCAAAACGTACTTTAACTTGTAAAAAACGTACTTTAACTTGTAAAAAACGTACTTTAACTTGTATAAAATGTATTTCAACTTTTAAAAGACGTACTTTAACTTGTATAAAATGTATTTTAACGTGTCAAAATGTAACTTTAACTTGTCAAAACGTAAATTTAACTTGTTTAAAACGTACTTTAACTTGTAAAAAACCTATTTTAACTTGTCAAAACGTAACTTGAATTTCTCAAAACGTTAGTTTAACTTGTTAAAAACGTAATTTAACTTGTTAAAACGTAACTTTAACTTATAAAAAACGTACTTTAACTTGTCAAAATGTAATTTTAATGTGTCAAAACGTAACTTTAAGTTGTTAAAACGTAACTTTAACTCGTAAAAAATGTACTTTAACTTGTATAAAACGTACTTCAACTTGTAAAACACTTACTTTAATTTGTAAAAAACGTACTTCAACTTGTAAAAAACGTACTTTAACTTATATAAAATGTATTTCAACTTTTAAAAGACGTACTTTAACTTGTATAAAATGTATTTTAACGTGTCAAAATGTAACTTTAACTTGTCAAAACGTAAATTTAACTTGTTCAAAACGTACTTTAACTTGTAAAAAACATATTTTAACTTGTCAAAACGTAACTTTAACTTGTCAAAGGTAAATTTAACTTGTTCAAAACATACTTTAACTTGATCAAAACGTAACGTTAACTTGTAAAAAACCTACATTAACTTGTCAAAACGTAACTTTAACTTGTCAAAACATGAGTTTAACTTGTTAAAAACATACATTAACTTGTAAAAAACCTACTTTAACTTGTCAAAAAGTAACTTGTATTTCTCAAAACGTAAGTTTAACTTGTTAAAAATGTAATTTAACTTGTCAAAACGTAACTTTAACTTATAAAAAACGTACTTTAACTGTTCAAAATGTAACTTTAACTGGTAAAAAATGTACTTTAACTTGTATAAAACGTACTTCAACTTGTAAAACACTTACTTTAACTTGTAAAAAACGTACTTTAACTTGTATAAAATGTATTTCAACTTTTAAAAGACGTACTTTAACTTGTATAAAATGTATTTTAACGTGTCAAAATGTAACTTTAACTTGTCAAAACGTAAATTTAACTTGTTCAAAACGTACTTTAACTTGTAAAAAACATATTTTAACTTGTCAAAACGTAACTTTAACTTGTCAAAGGTAAATTTAACTTGTTCAAAATATACTTTAATTTGATCAAAACGTACTTTAACTTGTAAAAAACCTACTTTAACTTGTCAAAACGTAACTTTAACTTGTAAAAAACCTACTTTAATTTGTCAAAACGTAACTTTAAATTGTCAAAACGTAAGTTTAACTTGTTAAAAACATACATTAACTTGTAAAAAACGTACTTTAACTTGTCAAAAATGTGGTTTAACTGGTAACAAATGGACTTTAACTTGTACAAACGTACTTCAACTTGTAAAAAACGTACTTTAACTTGTAAAAAACCTACTTTAACTTGTCAAAACATAACTTTAATTTGTAAAAACGTAAGTTTATCTTGTAAAAAGCGTAGTTTAACTTGTCAAAACGTAACTTTAACTTGTAAAAAACTTACTTTAACTTATAAAAATGTAATTTTAATGTGTCAAAACGTAACTTAAAACGTAACTTTAACTGGTAAAAAATGTACTTTAACTGGTAAAGAACGCACTTCAACTTGTAAAACACGTACTTTAACTTGTAAAAAACGTACTTCAACTTGTAAAAAACGTACTTTAATTTGTAAAAAACGTATTTTAACGTGTTAAAATGTAACTTTAACTTGGTAAAAACGTACTTTAGCTTTTAAAATCCTACTTTCACTTGTCAATATGTAACTTTAACTTGTCAATACGTAACTTTAACTTCTCAAAACGTACTTTAACTTGTAAAAAACGTACTTTAACTTGTAAAAAACGTACTTTAACTTGTCAAAACGTAACTTTAAATTGTCAAAACGTAAGTTTAACTTGTTAAAAACATACATTAACTTGTAAAAAACGTAATTTAACTTGTCAAAAATGTGGTTTAACTGGTAACAAATGGACTTTAACTTGTACAAACGTACTTCAACTTGTAAAAAACGTAGTTTAACTTGTAAAAAACCTACTTTAACTTGTCAAAACATAACTTTAATTTGTAAAAACGTAAGTTTATCTTGTAAAAAGCGTAGTTTAACTTGTCAAAACGTAACTTTAACTTGTAAAAAACTTACTTTAACTTGTAAAAATGTAATTTTAATGTGTCAAAACGTAACTTAAAACGTAACATTAACTGGTAAAAAATGTACTTTAACTGGTAAAGAAAGCACTTCAACTTGTAAAACACGTACTTTAACTTGTAAAAAACGTACTTCAACTTGTAAAAAACGTACTTTAATTTGTAAAAAACGTATTTGAACGTGTTAAAATGTAACTTTAACTTGGTAAAAACGTACGTTAACCTGTAAAAAACCTACTTTAACTTGTCAAACCGTAACTTTAACTTGTCAATACGTAACTTTAACTTCTCAAAACGTACTTTAACTTGTAAAAAACGTACTTTAACTTGTAAAAAACGTACTTTAACTTGTCAAAACGTAACTTTAACTTGTAAAAAACATACATTAACTTGTCAAAACGTAACTTTACCTTGTAAAAACGTGAGTTTAACTTGTTAAAAACATACATTAACTTGTAAAAAACGTACTTTAACTTGTCAAAAATGAGCTTTAACTTGTAAAAAATGTACTTTAATTTGTAAAAACGTACTTCAACTTGTAAAAAACGTACTTTAAATTGTAACAAACCTATTTTAACTTGTCAAAACGTAACTTTAATTTTTCAAAACGTAAGTTTAACTTGTTAAAAACGTAATATAAGTTGTCAAAACGTAACTTTAACTTATAAAAAACGAACTTTAACTTGCCAAAATGGAATTTTAATGTGTGAAAACGTAACTTTAAGTTGTTAAAACGTAACTTTAATTGGTAAAAAATGTACTTTAACTTGTATAAAACATACTTCAACTTGTAAAACACTTACTTTACTTTGTAAAAAACGTACTTCAACTTGTTAAAAACCTACTTTAACTTGTATAAAATGTATTTCAACTTTTAAAAAACGTACTTTAACTTGTATAAAATGTATTTTAACGTGTCAAAATGTAACTTTAACTTGTCAAACGTAAATTTAACTTGATCAAAACGTAACTTTAACTTATAAAAAACGTACTTTAACTTGTCAAAATGTAACTTTAATGTGTCAAAACGTAACTTTAAGTTGATAAAACGTAACTTTAACTGGTAAAAAATGTACTTTAACTTGTATAAAACGTACTTCAACTTGTAAAACACTTACTTTAACTTGTAAAAAACGTACTTCAACTTGTAAAAAATGTACTTTAACTTGTATAAAATGTATTTCAACTTTTAAAACACGTACTTTAACTTGTATAAAATGTATTTTAACGTGTCAAAATTTAACTTTAACTTGTCAAACGTAAATTTAACTTGATCAAAACGTACTTTAACTTGTAAAAAATGTAATTTAACTTGTCAAAACGTAACTTTAACTTGTAAAAAACCTACTTTAATTTGTCAAAACGTAACTTTAAATTGTCAAAACGTAAGTTTAACTTGTTAAAAACATACATTAACTTGTAAAAAACGTACTTTAACTTGTCAAAAATGTGGTTTAACAGGTAACAAATTGACTTAAACTTGTAAAAACGTACTTCAACTTGTAAAAAACGTACTTTAACTTGTAAAAAACCTACTTTAACTTGTCAAAACGTAACTTTAATTTGTAAAAACGTAAGTTTAACTTGTTAAAAACGTAGTTTAACTTGTCAAAACGTAACTTTAACTTGTAAAAAACCTACTTTAATTTGTCAAAACGTAACTTTAACTTGTAAAAAACGTAACTTAAAACGTAACTTGACCTTGTAAAAATGTACTTTAACTTGTAATAATGTATTTTAACTTGTAAAGAACGCACTTCAACTTGTAAAACACGTACTTTAACTTGTAAAAAACGTACTTCAACTTGTAAAAAACGTACTTTAACTTGTCAAAACGTAACTTTAACTTGTAAAAAACCTACTTTAAGTTGTAAAAACGTAACTTTAAGTTGTCAAAACGTAACTTTAAATTGACAAAACGTATGTTTAACTTGTTAAAAACATACTTTAACTTGTCAAAAATGTGGTTTAAATGGTAACAAATGGACTTTAATTTGTAAAAACGTACTTCAACTTGTAAAAAACGTACTTTAAATTGTAAAAAACCTATTTTAACTTGTCAAAACGTAACTTTAATTTGTCAAAACGTAAGTTTAACTTGTTAAAAACGTAATTTAACTTGTCAAAACGTAACTTTAACTTATAAAAAACGTACTTGAACATGTCAAAATGGAATTTTAATGTGTCAAAACGTAACTTTAAGTTGTTAAAACGTAACTTTAACTTGTAAAAAATATACTTTAACTTGTAAAAAACGTACTTCAACTTGTAAAACACTTACTTTAACTTGTAAAAAACGTATTTTAACGTGTCAAAATGTAACTGTAACTTGTCAAAACGTAACTTTAACTTGTTCAAAACGTACTTTAACTTGTCAAAACGTAACTTTAACTTGTAAAAAACCTACTTTAACTTGTCAAAACGTAACTTTAACTTGTAAAAAACCTACTTTTACTTGTCAAAAAGTAACTTTAACTTGTCAAAACGTAAGTTTAACTTGTTAAAAACATACATTAACTTATAAAAAACGTACTTTAACTTGTCAAAAATGTGGTTTAACTTGTAACAAATGGACTTTAACTTGTAAAAACGTACTTCAACTTGTAAAAAACGTACTTTAACTTGTAAAAAACCTACTTTAACTTGTCAAAATGTAACTTTAATTTGTCAAAACGTAAGTGTAACTTGTTAAAAACGTAGTTTAACTTGTCAAAACGTAACTTTAACTTGTAAAAAACGTACTTTAACTTGTCAATAAGTTTAATGTTTCAAACCGTAACTTAAAACGTAACTTTAACTTGTAAAAATGTACTTTAAGTTGTAAAGAACGCACTTCAACTTGTAAAACACGTACTTTAACTTGTAAAAAACGTACTTCAACTTGTAAAAAACTTACTTTAATTTGTAAAAAACGTATTTTAACGTGTTAAAATGTAACTTTAACATGTCAAAACGTAAATTTAACTTGGTAAAAAAGTACTGTACCTTGTAAAAAACCTACTTTAACTTGTCAAAACGTAACTTTAACTTGTGAAAACGTAACTTTAACTTCTTAAAACGTACTTTAACTTGTAAAAAACATACTTTAACTTGTCAAAACGTAATTTTTTCTTGTAAAAAACATACATTAACTTGTCAAAACATAACTTTAACTTCTATAAACGTGAGTTTAACTTGTTAAAAAACATACATTAACTTGTAAAAAACGTACTTTAACTTATCGAAAATGAAGTTTAACTTGTAAAAAATGTACTTTAATTTGTAAAAACGTACTTCAACTTGTAAAAAACGTACTTTAAATTGTAAAAAACCTATTTTAACTTTTCAAAACGTAACTTTAATTTGTTAAAACGTAAGTTTAACTTGTTAAAAACGTAATTTAACTTGTAAAAACGTAACTTTAACTTATAAAAAATGTTTTTTAACTTGTCAAAATGGAATTTTAATGTGTTAAAACGTAAGTTTAACTTGTTAAAAACGTAATTTAACTTGTCAAAAGGTAACTTTAACTTATAAAAAACGTACTTGAACTTGTCAAAATGGAATTTTAATGTGTCAAAACGTAACTTTAAGTTGTTAAAACGTAACTTTAACTTGTAAAAAATATACTTTAACTTGTAAAAAACGTACTTCAACTTGTAAAACACTTACTTTAACTTGTAAAAAACGTGCGTCAACTTGTAAAAAAAAATACTTTAACTTGTAAAAAACGTATTTTAACGTGTCAAAATGTAACTGTAACTTGTCAAAACGTAACTTTAACTTGTTCAAAACGTACTTTAACTTGTCAAAACGTAACTTTAACTTGTAAAAAACCTACTTTAACTTGTCAAAACGTAACTTTAACTTGTAAAAAACCTACTTTTACTTGTCAAAAAGTAACTTTAACTTGTCAAAACGTAAGTTTAACTTGTTAAAAACATACATTAACTTATAAAAAACGTACTTTAACTTGTCAAAAATGTGGTTTAACTTGTAACAAATGGACTTTAACTTGTAAAAACGTACTTCAACTTGTAAAAAACGTACTTTAACTTGTAAAAAACCTACTTTAACTTGTCAAAACGTAACTTTAATTTGTCAAAACGTAAGTGTAACTTGTTAAAAACGTAGTTTAACTTGTCAAAACGTAACTTTAACTTGTAAAAAACGTACTTTAACTTGTCAATAAGTTTAATATTTCAAACCGTAACTTAAAACGTAACTTTAACTTGTAAAAATGTACTTTAAGTTGTAAAGAACGCACTTCAACTTCTAAAACACGTACTTTAACTTGTAAAAAACGTACTTCAACTTGTAAAAAACTTACTTTAATTTGTGAAAAACGTATTTTAACGTGTTAAAATGTAACTTTAACATGTCAAAACGTAAATTTAACTTGGTAAAAAAGTATTGTACCTTGTAAAAAACCTACTTTAACTTGTCAAAACGTAACTTTAACTTGTGAAAACGTAACTTTAACTTCTTAAAACGTACTTTAACTTGTAAAAAACATACTTTAACTTGTCAAAACGTAATTTTTTCTTGTAAAAAACATACATTAACTTGTCAAAACATAACTTTAACTTCTATAAACGTGAGGTTAACTTGTTAAAAACATACATTAACTTGTAAAAAACGTACTTTAACTTATCGAAAATGAAGTTTAACTTGTAAAAAATGTACTTTAATTTGTAAAAACGTACTTCAACTTGTAAAAAACGTACTTTAAATTGTAAAAAACCTATTTTAACTTTTCAAAACGTAACTTTAATTTGTTAAAACGTAAGTTTAACTTGTTAAAAACGTAATTTAACTTGTAAAAACGTAACTTTAACTTATAAAAAATGTTTTTTAACTTGTCAAAATGGAATTTTAATGTGTTAAAACGTAAGTTTAACTTGTTAAAAACGTAATTTAACTTGTCAAAACGTAACTTTAACTTATAAAAAACGTACTTGAACTTGTCAAAATGGAATTTTAATGTGTCAAAACGTAACTTTAAGTTGTTAAAACGTAACTTTAACTTGTAAAAAATATACTTTAACTTGTAAAAAACGTACTTCAACTTGTAAAACACTTACTTTAACTTGTAAAAAACGTGCTTCAACTTGTAAAAAAAAATACTTTAACTTGTAAAAAACGTATTTTAACGTGTCAAAATGTAACTGTAACTTGTCAAAACGTAACTTTAACTCGTTCAAAACGTACTTTAACTTGTCAAAACGTAACTTAACTTGTAAAAAACCTACTTTAACTTGTCAAAACGTAACTTTAACTTGTAAAAAACCTACTTTTACTTGTCAAAAAGTAACTTTAACTTGTCAAAACGTAAGTTTAACTTGTTAAAAACATACATTAACTTATAAAAAACGTACTTTAACTTGTCAAAAATGTGGTTTAACTTCTAACAAATGGACTTTAACTTGTAAAAACGTACTTCAACTTGTAAAAAACGTACTTTAACTTGTAAAAAACCTACTTTAACTTGTCAAAACGTAACTTTAATTTGTCAAAACGTAAGTGTAACTTGTTAAAAACGTAGTTTAACTTGTCAAAACGTAACTTTAACTTGTAAAAAACGTACTTTAACTTGTCAATAAGTTTAATGTTTCAAACCGTAACTTAAAACGTAACTTTAACTTGTAAAAATGTACTTTAAGTTGTAAAGAACGCACTTCAACTTGTAAAACACGTACTTTAACTTGTAAAAAACGTACTTCAACTTATAAAAAACTTACTTTAATTTGTAAAAAACGTATTTTAACGTGTTAAAATGTAACTTTAACATGTCAAAACGTAAATTTAACTTGGTAAAAAAGTAATTTACCTTGTAAAAAACCTACTTTAACTTGTCAAAACGTAACTTTAACTTGTAAAAACGTAACTTTAACTTCTCAAAACGTACTTTAACTTGTAAAAAACATACTTTAACTTGTCAAAACGTAATTTTTTCTTGTAAAAAACATACATTAACTTGTCAAAACATAACTTTAACTTCTATAAACGTGAGTTTAACTTGTTAAAAAACATACATTAACTTGTAAAAAACGTACTTTAACTTGTCGAAAATGAAGTTTAACTTGTAAAAAATGTACTTTAATTTGTAAAAACGTACTTCAACTTGTAAAAAACGTACTTTAAATTGTAAAAAACCTATTTTAACTTTTCAAAACGTAACTTTAATTTGTCAAAACGTAAGTTTAACTTGTTAAAAACGTAATTTAACTTGTAAAAAACGTACTTCAACTTGTAAAAAACGTACTTTAACTTGTAAAAAACATACTTTAACTTGTCAAAACGTAACTTTAATTTGTAAAAACGTAAGATTAACTTGTTAAAAACGTAATTTAACTTGTCAAAACGTAACTTTAACTTATAAAAAACGTACTTTAAATTGTCAAAATGTAATTTTAATATTTGAAAACGTAACTTTAAGTTGTTAAAACGTAATTTTTAACTAGTAAAAAATGTACTTTAACTTGTAAAAAATATACTTCAACTTGTAAAACACTTACTTTAACTTGTAAAAAACGTTCTTTAACTTGTAAAAAACGTACTTTAACTTGTAAAAAACGTACTTTAACATGTAAAAAACGTATTTAAACGTTTCAAAATGTAACTTTAACTTGTCAAAACGTAACTTTAACTTGTTCAAAACGTACTTTAACTTGTAAAAAACGTACTTTAACTTGTCAAAACGTAACTTTAACCTCTCAAAACGTAAGTTTAACTTGTTAAAAACATACATTAACATGTAAAAAAATTACTTTAACTTGTCAAAAATGTGGTTTAACTTGTAACAAATAAACTTTAACTTGTAAAAACGTACTTCAACTTGTAAAAAACGTACTTTAACTTGTAAAAAACCTAATTTAACTTGTCAAAACGTAACTTGAATCTGTCAAAACGTAACTTTAACTTGTTAAAAATGTAATTCAACTTCTCAAAACATTAACTTTAACTTGTAAAAAACGTACTTTAACTTGTCAAAATGTAATTTTAATGTGTCAAAACGTAACTTAGAACGTAACTTTAACTTGTAAAAAATGTACTTTAACTTGTAAAGAACGCACTTCAACTTCTAAAACACGTGCTTCAACTTTTAAAACACTTACTTTAACTTGTAAAAAACGTATTTTAACGTGTCAAAATGTTACCTTAACATGTCAAAACGTACTTTAAGTTGTAAAAAATGTACTTTAACTTGTAAAGAACGCACTTCAACTTGAAAACCACGTACTTTAACTTGTAAAAAACGTACTTCAACTTGTAAAAAAAGTACTTTAATTTGTAAAAAAAATGTATTTTAACGTGTTAAAATGTAAATTTAACTAGTTAAAACGTAAATTTAACTTGTTCAAAACGTACTTTAACTTGTAAAAAATCTACTTTAACTTGTCAAAACGTAAATTTAACTTGTCAAAACGTAACTTTAACTTGTCAAAACGTAACTTTAACTTGTAAAAACCCTACATTAACTTGTCAAAACGTAACTTTAACTTGTCAAAACGTGAGTTTCACTTGTTAAAAACATACATTAACTTTTAAAAAACGAACTTTAACTTGTCAAAAATGTGGCTTAACTTGTAACAAATGTACTTTAACTTGTAAAATCGTACTTCAACTTGTAAAAAACGTACTTTAAATTGTAAAAAACCTATTTTAACTTGTCAAAACGTAACTTTAATTTGTCATAACGTAAGTTTAACTTGTTAAAAACGTAATTTAACTTGTAAAAATGTAACTTTAACTTATAAAAAACGTACTTTTACTTGTCAAAATGGAATTTTAATGTGTCAAAACGTAAGTTTAACTTGTCAAAACGTAACTTTAACTTGTAAAAAAATACTTTAACTTGTAAAGAACGCACTTCAACTTGTAAACCACGTACTTTAACTTGTAAAAAACGTACTTCAACTTGTAAAAAACGTACTTTAATTTGTAAAAAAAACGTATTTTAACGTGTTAAAATGTAACTTTAACTTGTTAATACGTAAATTTAACTTGTTAAAAACATACTTTAACTTGTAAAAACCTACTTTAACTTGTCAAAACGTAAATTTAACTTGTCAAAACGTAACTTTAACTTGTTAAAAACGTACTTTAACTTATAACAAACGTACTTTTACTTGTCAAAACGTAACTTTAACTTGTTAAAAACTTACATTAACTTGTTAAAACGTAACTTTAACTTGTCAAAACTTGAGTTTAACTTGTTAAAAACATACATTAACTTGTAAAAAAAATACTTTAACTTGTCAAAAATGTGGTTTAACTAAAAACAAATGAACTTTAACTTGTAAAAACGTACTTCAGCTTGTAAAAAACGTACTTTAACTTGTAAAAAACCTAATTTAACTTGTCAAAACGTAACTTTAATTTGTCAAAACGTAAGTTTAACTTGTTAAAAACGTAATTTAACTTGTCAAAACATTAACTTTAACTTGTAAAAAATGTACTTTAACTTGTCAAAATGTAATTTTAATGTGTCAAAACGTAACTTAAAACGTAACTTTAACTTGTAAAAAAATACTTTAACTTGTAAAGAACGCACTTCAACTTGTTAACAATGTACTTTAACTTGTAAAAAACGTACTTCATATTGTAAAAAACGTACTTTAATTTGTAAAAAAACGTATTTCAACGTGTTAAAATGTAACTTTAACTTGTTAAAACGTAAATGTAACTTGTTAAAAACGTACTTTAACTTGTAAAAAACCTACTTTAACTTGTCAAAACGTAAATTTAACTTGTCAAAACGTACTTTAACTTGTAAAAAACGTACTTTAACTTGTAAAAAACGTACTTTAACTTGTCAAAACGTAAGTTTAACTTGTAAAAAACCTACATTAACTTGTCAAAACGTAACTTTAACTTGTCAAAACGTGAGTTTAACTTGTTAAAAACATACATTAACTTGTAAAAAAACATACTTTAACTTGCCAAAAATGTGATTTAACTAAAAACAAATGAACTTTAACTTGTAAAAACGTACTTCAACTTGTAAAAATCATACTTTAACTTGTAAAAAACCTAATTTAACTTGTCAAAACGTAACTTTAATTTGTCAAAACGTAAGTTTAACTTGTTAAAAACGTAATTTAACTTGTCAAAACATTAACTTTAACTTGTCAAAATGTAATTTTAATGTGTCAAAACGTAACTTAAAACGTAACTTTAACTTGTAAAAACGTACTTTAACTTGTAAAAAACGTAATTTAACTTGTAAAAAAATGTACTTGAACTTTTAAAACACTTACTTTAACTTGTAAAATACGTATTTTAACGTGTCAAAATGTTACTTTAACTTGTCAAAACGTAACTTTAAATTGTTCAAAACGTACTTTAACTTGTAAAAAAACGTATTTTAACTTGTCAAAATATAATTTTAATGTGTTAAAACGTAACTTTAAGTTGTTAAAACGTTACTTTAACTTGTAAAAAATGTACTTTAACTTGTAAAGAACGCACTTCAAATTGTAAAACACGTACTTTAACTTGTAAAACACGAACTTCAACTTGTAAAAAAACGTACTATAATTTGTAAAAAACGTATTTTAACGTGTTAAAATGTAACTTTAACTTGTCAAAACGTTAATTTAACTTGTTAAAAACGTAATTTAACTTGTCAAAACATTAACTTTAACTTGTAAAAAACGTACTTTAACTTGTCAAAATGTAATTTTAATGTGTCAAAACGTAACTTAAAACGTAACTTTAACTTGTAAAAAATGTACTTTAACTTGTAAAGAACGCACTTCAACCTGTAAAACACGTACTTCAACTTTTAAAACACTTACTTTAACTTGTAAAATACGTATTTTAACGTGTCAAAATGTTACTTTAACTTGTCAAAACGTAACTTTAAATTGTTCAAAACGTACTTTAACTTGTAAAAAAACGTATTTTAACTTGTCAAAATGTAATTTTAATGTGTTAAAACGTAACTTTAAGTTGTTAAAACGTTACTTTAACTTGTAAAAAATGTACTTTAACTTGTAAAGAACGCACTTCAAATTGTAAAACACGTACTTTAACTTGTAAAACACGAACTTCAACTTGTAAAAAAACGTACTATAATTTGTAAAAAACGTATTTTAACGTGTTAAAATGTAACTTTATCTTGTCAAAACGTTAATTTAACTTGTTAAAAACGTACTTTAACTTGTAAAAAACCTACTTTAACTTGTCAACACGTAACTTTAACTTGTCAAAACGTAACTTTAACTTGTTAAAAACGTACTTTAACTTGTAAAAAACGTTATTTAACTTGTAAAAAAATGTACTTTAACTTGTCAAAACGTAACTTTAACTTGTAAAAAACCTACATTAACTTGTCAAAACGTAAGTTTAACTTGTTAAAAACGTAATTTAACTTGTGAAAACATTAACTTTAACTTGTAAAAAACGTACTTTAACTTGTCAAAATGTAATTTTAATGTGTCAAAACGTAACTTAAAACGTAACTTTAACTTGTAAAAAATGTACTTTAACTTGTAAAGAACGCACTTCAATTTGTAAAACACGTACTTCAACTTTTAAAACACTTATTTTAACTTGTAAAAAACGTATTTTAACGTGTCAAAATGTTACCTTAACATGTCAAAACGTACTTTAACTTGTAAAAAACGTACTTTAACTTGTTCAAAACGTATTTTAACTTGTAAAAAAACGTATTTTAACTGGTCAAAATGTAATTTTAATGTGTTAAAACGTAACTTTAAGTTGTTAAAACGTTACTTTAACTTGTAAAAAATGTACTTTAACTTGTAAAGAACGCACTTCAACTTGTAAAACACGTACTTTAACTTGTAAACAACGAACTTCAACTTGTAAAAAAACGTACTTTAATTTGTAAAAAACGTATTTTAACGTGTTAAAATGTAACTTTAACTTGTCAAAACGTTAATTTAACTTGTTAAAAACGTACTTTAACTTGTAAAAAACCTACTTTAACTTGTCAACACGTAACTTTAACTTGTCAAAACGTAACTTTAACTTGTTAAAAACGTACTTTAACTTGTAAAAAACGTAATTTAACTTGTAAAAAATTGTACTTTAATTTGTCAAAACGTAACTTTAACTTGTAAAAAACCTACATTAACTTGTCAAAACGTAAGTTTAACTTGTTAAAAACGTAATTTAACTTGTCAAAACATTAACTTTAACTTGTAGAAAACGTACTTTACCTTGTCAAAATGTAATTTTAATGTGTCAAAACGTAACTTAAAACGTAACTTTAACTTGTAAAAAATGTACTTTAACTTGTAAAGAACGCACTTCAACTTGTAAAACACGTACTTTAACTTATAAAATATGTACTTCAACTTGTAAAAAAACGTACTTTAATTTGTAAAAAAACGTATTTTAACGTGTTAAAATGAAACTTTAACTTGTCAAAACGTAAATTTAACTTTTTAAAAACGTACTTTAACTTGTCAAAACGTAACTTTAACTTGTTAAAACGTAACTTTAACTTGTTAAAAACGTACTTTAACTTGTAAAAAACATACTTTAACTTGTAAAAAACGTACTTTAACTTGTCAAAACGTAACTTTAACTTGTCAAAATGAGAGTTTAACTTGTTAAAAACATACATTAACTTGTAAAAAACATACTTTAACTTGTCAAAAATATGGTTTAACTAAAAACAAATGAACTTTAACTTGTAAAAACGTACTTCAACTTGTAAAAAACGTACTTTAACTTGTAAAAAACCTAATTTAACTTGTAAAAACGTAACTTTAATTTGTCAAAACGTAAGTTTAACTTGTTAAAAACGTAATTTAACTTGTCAAAACATTAACTTTAACTTGTAAAGAACGTACTTTAACTTTTCAAAATGTAATTTTTATGTGTCAAAACATAATTTAAAACGTAACTTTAACTTGTAAAAAATGTATTTTAACTTGTAAAGAACGCACGTCAACTTGTAAACCACGTACTTTAGTTTGTAAAAAACGTACTTCAACTTGTAATAAACGTACTTTAATGTGTAAAAAAACGTATTTTAACATGTTAAAATGTAACTTTAATTTGTTAAAACGTAAATTTAACTTGTTAAAAACGTACTTTAACTTGTAAAAACCTACTTTAACTTGTCAAAACGTAAATTTAACTTGTCAAAACGTAAATTTAATTTGTTAAAAACGTACTTTAACTTGTAAAAAACGTACTTTAACTTGTAAAAAACGTACTTTAACTTGTAAAAAACCTACATTAACTTGTCAAAACGTAACTTTAACTTGTCAAAACGTGAGTTTAACTTGTTAAAAACATACATTAACTTGTAAAAAACGTACTTTAACTTGTCAAAAATGTGGTTTAACTTGTAACAAATGTACTTTTACTTGTAAAATCGTAATTTAACTTGTAAAAAACGTACTTTAAATTGTAAAAAACCTATTTTAACTTCTCAAAACGTAACTTTAATTTGTCAAAACGTATGTTTAACTTGTTAAACACGTAATTTAACTTGTCAAAACGTAACTTTAACTAATAAAAAACGTACTTTAACTTGTCAAAATGGAATTTTAATGTGTACGTTAACTTGTAAAAAACGTACTTCAACTTTTAAAAAACGTACTTCAACTTTTAAAACACTTACTTTAACTTGTAAAAAACGTATTTTAACGTATCAAAATGTTACTTTAACATGTCAAAACGTAACTTTAAATTGTTCAAAACGTACTTTAACTTGTAAAAAACGTATTTTAACTTGTCAAAATGTAATTTTAATGTGTTAAAACGTAACTTTAAGTTGTTAAAACGTTACTTTAACTTGTAAAAAATGTACTTTAACTTGTAAAGAACGCACTGCAACTTGTAAAACACGTAGTTTAACTTGTAAAAAACGTACTTCTATTTGTAAAAAAACGTACTTTAATTTGTAAAAAACCTACTTTAACTTATCAAAACGTATCTTTAACTTGTCAAAACGTAACTTTAACTTGTTAAAAACGTATTTTAACTTGTAAAAAACGTACTTTAACTTGTAAAAAACGTACTTTAACTTGTCAAAACGTAACTTTAACTTGTAAAAAACCTACATTAACTTGTCAAAACGTAACTTAACTTGTCAAAACGTGAGTTTAACTTGTTAAAAACATACATTAACTTGTAAAAAACATACTTTAACTTGTTAAAACGTACTTCAACTTGTAAAAAACGTACTTTAACTTGTAAAAAACCTAATTTAACTTGTCAAAACGTAACTTTAATATGTCAAAACGTAAGTTTTACTTGTTAAAAACGTAATTTAACTTGTCAAAACATTAACTTTAACTTGTAAAAAACGTACTTTAACTTGTCAAAATGTAATTTTAATGTGTCAAAACGTAACTTAAAACGTAACTTTAACTTGTAAAAAATGTACTTTAACTTGTAAAGAACGCACTTCAACTTCTAAAACACGTACTTCAACTTTTAAAACACTTACTTTAACTTGTAAAAAACGTATTTTAACGTGTCAAAACGTAACTTTAACTTGTTAAGAACGTACTTTAACTTGTAAAAAACGTAGTTTACTTTGTAAAAAACGTACTTTAACTTTTCAAAATGTAATTTTAATGTGTCAAAACGTAACTTTAAGTCGTTAAAATGTAACTTTAACTGGTAAAAAATGTACTTTAATTTTTAAAAAATGTACTTCAACTTGTAAAACACTTACTATAACTTGTAAAAGACGAACTTCAACTTTAAAAAAACGTACTTTAACTTGTAAAAAACTTATTTTTACGTGTCAAAATGTAACTTTAACTTGTCAAAACGTAACTTTAACTTGTAAAAAACGTAATTTAACTTGTCAAAATGTAACTTTAATTTGTCAAAACGTAAGTTAAACTTGTTAAAAACGTAGTTTAACTTGTAAAAAACGTACTTCAAGTTTTAAAAAACGTACTTTCACTTGTAAAAAACGTATTTTAACGTGTCAAAATGTAACTTTAACATGTCAAAACGTAAGTTTAACTTGTTAAAAACGTACTTTAACTTGTAAAAAACCTATTTTAACTTGTCAAAACGTAACTTTAACTTGTCAAAACGTAAGTTTAACTTGTAAAAACTTAGTTTAACTTTTAAAAAACGTTATTTTACTTGTCACAACGAGACTTTATCTTGTAAAAAACGTACTTTAACTTGTAAAAAACATAATTAATCTTATCAAAACGTAACTTTAACTTGTAAACAACATACTTTAACTTGTGAAAATGTAATTTTAATGTGTAAAAACGTAACTTTAAGTTGTTAAAACGTAACTTTAACTTGTAAAAATGTAATTTTAATGTGTCAAAACGTAACTTTAACTTGTAAAAAATTTACTTTAACTTGTAAAAAACATACTTTAACATGTCAAAACGTAACTTTAACTTGTCAAAACGTAACTTTAACTTGTTAAAAACGTACTTTAACTTGTCAAAAACGTACTTTAACTTGTAAAAAACCTACTTTAACTTGTAAAAAACGTATTTTAACGTGTCAAAATGTAACTTTAACTTGTCAAAACGTAACTTTAACTTGTTAAAAACGTACTTTAACTTGTAAAAAACGTACATTAACTTGTAAAAAACGTATTTTAACTTGTAAAAAACGTACATTAACTTGTAAAAAACGTATTTTAACGTGTCAAAATGTAACTTTAACTTGTCAAAACGTACTTTAACTTGTAAAAAAACGTACATTAAATTGTAAAAAACGTATTTTAACGTGTCAAAATGTAACTTTAACTTGTCAAAACGTAACTTTAACTTGTTAAAAACGTACTTTAACTTGTAAAAAACCTACTTTAACTTGTCAAAACGTAACTATAACTTGTCAAAACGTAAGTTTAACTTGTTAAAAACGTACTTCAACTTTTAAAAAACATAATTTTACCTGTCACAACGAAACTTTATCTTGTAAAAAACCGTACTTTAACTTGTGAAAAACATAATTAAACTTATCAAAACGGAACTTTAACTTGTAAAAAACGTATTTTAACTTTTAAAAATGTAATTTTAATGTGTAAAAACATAACTTTAAGTTGTAAAAAATGTACTTTAACTTGGAAAATTCTGACTATAACTTGTAAAAAACATAATTCACCTTTTAAAAAATGTACTTTAACTTGTAAAAAACATATTTTAACGTGTCAAAATGTAACTTTAAGTTGTCAAAACGTAACTTTAACGTGTTAAAAACAATCTTTATTTGTAAAAACCGTACTTCAAGTTGTAAAAAACGAACTTTAACTTGTAAAAAACGTATTTTAACGTCAAAATGTAACTTTAACTTGTCAAAACGTAACTTTAACTTGTTAAAAACTTTATTTAACTTGTAAAAAACGTAATCTAACTTGTCAAAACGTGATTTTAACTTGTCAAAACGTAACTTTAACTTGTTAAAAACGTACTTTAACTTGTTTAAAACTTACTTCAACTTGTAAAAAACGTACTTTAACTTGTAAAAAAATATTTTAACTTGTCAAAATGTAACTTTAACTTGTCAAAACGGAATTTTAACCTGCTAAAAACGTACTTTAACTTGTAAAAAACGTACTTTAACTTGTAAAAAACGTACTTTAACTTGTAATAAACGTACTTTAACATGTCAAATTGGAACTTTAACTTGTTAAAATCGTATATTAACTTTTAAAAAACGTACTTTAACTTGTAAAAAACGTACTTTAACTTGTCAAAACGTACCTGTAACTTGTCAAAAACGTAACTTTAACTTGTAAAAAAATGGTTTAACTTGCAACAAATGTACTTTAACTTGTAAAAAACGTTCTTCAACTTGTAAAACACTTACTTTAACTTGTAAAAAACGTACTTCAACTTGTAAAAAACGTACTTTAACTTGTAAAAAACGTATTTTAACGTGTAAAAATGTAATTTTAACTTGTCAAACCGTAACTTTAACTTGTTCAAAAAGTTACTTTAACTTGTAAAATACTTATTTAAACTTGTAAAAAATGTACTTTAATTTGTAAAAAACGTATTTTAACGTGTTAAAATGTAACTTTAACTTGTCAAAACTTAACTTTTCCTCGTTAAAAACGTACTTTAACTTGTAAAAAACCTACTTTAATTTGTCAAAACGTAACTGTAACTTGTCAAAACGTAACTGTAACTTGTCAAAACCTAAGTTTAACTTGTTAAAACGTACTTTAATATTTAAAAAACGTAATTTTACTTGTCACAAAGAAACTTTATCTTGTAAAAAAGGTACTTTAACTTGTAAAAACATAATTAAACTTATAAAAAAGTAACTTTAACTTGTAAAAAACGTACCTTAACTTGTCAAAATGTAATTTTAATGTGTCAAAATGTAACTTTAACTGAGAAAAAATGTACTTTAAGTTGTAAAACACGTACTTCAACTTGTAAAACACGTACTTTAACATGTAAAACACATACTTCAACTTGTAAAACACTTACTTTAACTTGTCAAAAAAGTACTTCAACTTGTCAAAAACGTATTTTAACGTGTCAAAATTTAACTTTAACTTGTCAAAACGTAACTTTAACTTGAAAAAAACGTACTTTAACTTGTAAAAAACGTACTTAAACTTGTCAAAACGTAACATTAACTTGTTAAACACGTACTTTAACTTGTTAAAAACGTACTTCAATTTGTTAAAAACGTATTTTACATTGTAAAAATCATATTTTGACTTGTCAAAATTTAACTTTAACTTGTTCAAACGGAACTTTAACTTCTTAAAAATGTACTTTAACTTATAAAAAACGTACTTTCACTTGTAAAAAACGTAATTTAACTTGTCAAAACGTGACTTTAACTTGTCAAAACGCAACTTTAACTTGTAAAAAACATACTTTAACTTGTTAAAAATGTGGTTTAGGTTGTAAGATATGTACTTTAACTTGTAAAAATGTACTTCAACTTGTAAAGAACGTACTTTAACTTGTAAAAAACATACTTTAACTTGTCAAAAAGTAAGTTTAACTTGTCAAAACGTAAGTTTAACTTGTTAAAAACATACTTTAACTTTTAAAAAACGTAATTTTACTTGCCACAACGAAACTTAATATTGTAAAAACGTACTTTAACTTGTTAAAAACGTAATTTAACTTGTCAATATATAACTTTAACTTGTCAAAACGTAACTTTAACTTGTTAAAAACGTATTTTAACGTGTCAAAATGTAACATTAACTTGTCAAAACGTAACTTTAACTTGTTAAAAACATACTTTAATTTGTAAAAAACCTACTTTAACTTGTCAAAACGTAACTTTAATATGTCAAAACGTGAGCTTGACTTGTTAAAAACATACTTTAACTTTTAAAAAACATAATTTTACCTGTCACAATGAAACTTTATCTTGTAAAAAACGTATTTTAACTTGTAAAAAAATAATTAAACTTATCAAAACATAACTTTAACTTGTAAACAACGTACTTTAACTTGTAAAAAATGTACTTTAATTTGTAAAAAACGTACGTTAACTTGTAAAACACTTATTTTAACTTGTAAAAAACGTACTTCAACTTGTAAAAAACGTACTTTAACTTGTAAAAAGCGTATTTTAACGCGTCAAAATGTAACTTTAACTTGTTAAAACGTAACTTTAACTTGTTCAAATCGTACTTTAACTTGTAAAAAACGTACTTTAACTAGTAAAAACGTATTTTAACTTGTCAATATATAACTTTAACTTGTCAAAAATGGAAATTTAACTTGTTAAAAACGTACATTAACTTTTAAAAAACGTACGTTAACTTGTAAAAAACGTAATATAACTTGTCAAACCGTAACTGTAACTTGTCAAAACGTAACTTTAACTTGTAAAAAATATACTTCAACTTGTAAAACACTTACTTTAACTTTTAAAAAACGTACTTCAACTTGTAAAAAAATTACTTTAACTTGAAAAAAACGTGTTTAAACGTGTCAAAATGTAACTTTAACCTCTCAAAACGTAACTTTAACTTGTTCAAAACGTACTTTAAATTGTAAAACACTTACTTTAACTTGTAAAAAACCTACTTTAACTTGTCAAAACGTAACTTTATTTTGTCAAAATGTAAGTTTAACTTGTTAAAAACGTAATTTAACTTGTCAAAACGTAACTTTAACTTGTAAAAATGTAATTTTCATGTGTAAAAACGTAACTTTAAGTTGTAAAAAACATACTTCAACTTGTAAAAAATGTACTTAAACTTCTAAAAAACATACTTCAACTTGTACAAAATGTACTTTAACTTGTAAAATACGTACTTCAACTTGTAAAAAACGTACTTTAACTTGTAAAAAACGTATTTTAACGTGTCAAAATGAAACTTTAACTTGTCAAAACGTAACTTTAACTTGTTAAAAACGTATTTTAACTATTTCAAAACGTACTTTAACTTTTCAAAACGTAATTTTAACTTGTTAAAATGTAAGTTTAACTTGTTAAAAAAGTACTTTAACTTTTGAAAATTGTAATTTTACTTATCACAACGAAACTTTATCTTGTAAAAATCGTACTTTAACTTGTAAAAAACATAATTAAACTTGTCAAAACGTAACTTTAACTAGTAAAAAACGAACTTTAACTTGTAAAAATGTAATTTTAATGTGTCAAAACGTAACTTTAAGTTGTTAAACCGTAATTTTAACTTGTAAAAAATGTACTTTATCTTGTAAAAAACATACTTCAACTTGTAAAACACTTACATTAACGTGTAAAAATCGTACTTTAACTTGTAAAAAACGTACTTTAACTTGTAAAAAA